>JAJIBD010016697.1:0-10000 GCA_021461705.1 Cryptotis parvus | reverse complement strand
CTTCTGGACATGAGCCCCAAAGCAAAAAATAAATGAACAATAAAATATATAGCTGAAGATGTAAGAAAGCAAAAATCAGGGTTGAGATATAGCTTAGAGGTTCAGGCACTTACCTTGCATGTATCCAATGAGCACTGCTAGATAGGGCCCCCCAAACAAAATACATAAAAATGCAAACAAGGGGAAGCAGCCGGATGAGACTCGCCCACCACACTAGCCCCCACCTTCGCTGTCCGGACGCTGGGAAACTGCCTCACGACAAGATTAACAGAGCAAAACCAGTTTGAGCCCAGGTAGGCGGCTCCCAGAAGCGGGAATCACTAGGAATTCGTCCAGATGGAGCCAGGGGTCAGCCATTTCCCCCTCCATTTGGTCAAGCTTGGTGGCCCCACCCAGGAGCTGCCCTGGGGCCACCAGCCATAGCATGAAGAGCCTCACAAGCGGCTGGGGAAGCTGGAACTCGGCTCGCTCTGGGCCCAGCTAACTGTGGGGCCCCTGGGAGGACAGATGGGTTTTGGGAGTGGGCCCATCACCTCTGTGGGGTCCTGGAAGCAGCCGGATGAGACTCACCCACCACACTCGCCGCCACCTTCACTGTCCGGATGCTGAGAAACTGCCTTACGACCAGACTAACAGAGCAAAACCAGTTCGAGCCCAGGTCGCTGCGGCTGCGGCGGCGTGCAGTCCATTAAAATAGTGGAAACAGTAATGTCCTTTAATGCACTGCATTCCACGATGTGCAGGAAAGTTTGGCGGAGGGGAGAGATAAAGAGGAGAGAAATGACATACAGAACCCGCCAAGTAGTTGAGGTGTGGGAGGGGGGGAGGGAAGTGGGGACATTGGTGATGGGAGATGGGTTTGGGTGGAGGGATGGGTGTGGAACACTGTAGAGCCATAACTCTATATGAGCATCTTTCAATTGTATGTCTAAAATGGTGTAATAAAATTTGGGGGGGAAAAATAAATACTTATTTGTAATTAAAAAAACGCAAACAAGGATTGACTGGGGACCTAGTTAATTTTTCTTTTTACATTCAGTACTTCATGGCACGAGAACCAGCCCAAGTTTGATCCATAGTGTTCCGTTATGGTCCCCTGCGCCCACCTTGAGTTATCCCTGAGTGGGAGCCAGGAGTAAGTCCTGAGCACCACTGGGGATGGCCTAAAACAAAGGTATGCTATAGTACTTCAGAGGTTTGGTTTTGTTTTCTTAAGATAAAATATCAATGAAGGGTCTCCAAAGCGGTGCTGGGAGCCACCAGAGTTACCCCCAGTAGTTCAGAATATTCCTTCAGTGTTTGAGGATCAAACCAGGATCTCGGGCTTGGCAGGTGGGTGTTCCAGAAACCTGAGCCCTTTCTCCAATCCTATCAGGTTTGACCATTGCACACAGCAGAAATGACTGTGAGGGCCGGAGCGATAGCACAGAGGGAGGGCATTTGCTTTGTACGTGGCTGACCCGGTTCAATCCCCAGCATCCAATATGGTCCCCAAGCACCACCAGGATTAATTCCTGAGCAGAGAGCCAGGAGTAATTGCCAGGTGGACCCAAAAAAGCAAAAAGAAAAAAATGACTGTGAAACCCCACGACGTCAAGAGGCCTGGCTTGTTTCAGTACATTCTCCTGAAAGTATTCTGCTCCCTTGTGAGCAAGCCAGGCTGAGCCTTAGGAACACCCAGTGGGGGCCTTGTAGACGGCCCTAAGCCATGGGACTCCAAACATGTGAGAATGCTCCGTGGAGCTGAGCCTATCTGTCCCACAGCTGACCTCACACACTCAGACGCCAAAACGCTGCCCAGTGGGCCTGTGAATGCATGGGCAGTGAATGCTTCATGTTTGATGTCAGTGAGGTTTTGTGGCCATGGTTATGAAGTCACCAGGCTGCTCTACCTTTGGCATAGGCAACTTTATTTATTCATTGTCTTTTTTGTTCACACAAGGCAATGATCAGGGTTTACTCCGAATCTGCACTCAGGAATTATTCCTGGCAGTGCTTGGGAGACTATATGAGAACCTGGTCAGTCACATGCGAGGCACACACCCTACCCGCTGTACTATCACTTCAGCCCTGGCATAGGCAAATTGATGAAGGCATTAAAGGAGTCACCAGCTCAAGGGTCCCAGTGCACCACATTCTTTGTCGCTGAGCAAGGCGAGCTTTCTGGAAGGGAATGGACATCTCTGGGTCAGTCACAGTCTCTGCCCACTCCTTGCACCAGAGAAATCCACTTCACCAGATATATTCAGGGAGTGACTATGGGCTGGTTGCTCTACGTGCCTGTTATTGGTCGGGGGTCACCTCTGCAGTTATAGCTGCTTCTCCGTCATTTATTCTAAGCCCCTTTTGTGCTGCTGTGGGTGGCTTACCTGGTGGTAGGACCCATACTTCCTTCACTGAGGTATGTCAGCCCCTAGTAACTGTAGTCATCTTCCCTTGCTGGTTTTCAGTGATGGTTGAGAGCCAAGAACCAAGCGCATCCCAGTGGGTCATTGAGTTGTCACAATGCTTCTGTTCTGACTGTGGAATCAGCTCTTCTATCTGTTGTTGCTCGCAGTGTCCAGCCAGACCCGAAGGGTCACTCTTCTCACCTGCTGGTGTTTTCCATGCATAGTTCAAAAATTCCATGCACAATTTTCATTCTGGGCATGAGTTTAGCGCAAATGGAGAGCACAAGCCTATCACGGCAAGTCCTTGATTTCTGCTCTTGGCATTGCAGCTTCCCCATCCCCCTGGCACTGCTGGGTAGGTCTAGTGGCTCCTGAACATAATTGGGTTTGGTTTGAGGGCCTTAAGAAATACTGGGTATTTTCCTTATAATGGAAAAGTAAAATCACATAGGGGCAGGTAGGGCATTTGCCTTGCATGTGGCCAACTCTGTTTGATTCCCAGCATCCCATATGGTCCCCCAAGTACTGCCAGGAGTAGTTCCTCATTGCAGAATCAGGAGTGAGAGTTCATCAATAATTGCTTTATTTAGAGGTGACTACAAGAGTATGCCACCCACACGGCAAGCCTGGCAAGCTGCTCCTGTCGTATTTGATATGCCAAATACCAGTAACATTTATATTAGGTCATTCCGATGACCTAATATAATGGTTTGAGGCTCTTTATGTTCCTGGAGCAAGCGGATGCCTTTGGGTTCTACTAGCATGAGACAGGACATATGGAGATATTACTGGTGCCTGCTCTAGCAAATAGATGATGAACGGGAAGATAGTGATAGTGATAGTGATAGAATCAGGAGTAAACCCTGAACATTGCTGGGTGTGACCCAAAAAGAGAAAAAATAGTAAAATTACATCAAATGGACTCTTTTTTTTTTTTTTTTTTGCCTTTTTTGGGTCACACCCGGCAATGCTCAGGGGCTACTCGTGGCTCTGCACTCAGGAATTACTCCTCGTGGTGCTCGGGGACCATATAGGATGCCGGGATCGAACCCAGGCTAGCAGAGGCCGGCGCGTGCAAGGCAAACGCCCTACCCGCTGGGCTATCACTCCGGCTCCTTATCAGTTGGACTCTTACTGCATCCTCTGTGAAAGGACAATGGCCCTATTGGTACCTCATGACTTGGTAGGTCCTATAGGAATTATGGTAAGTGAGCCCCTCTCCCCCATTTCCACGTGGACACTCAGCACCACTTAAAGAAAGAAATACTGCTCAGAGGTAATCTCAGTGCATGCTGCGTTCTGGAGGATTAGCCCCATCCTTTTTAAATTAATTTATTTTTGTTTTTTGGGTCACACCCAGTGATGCTCAGGGAGTTACTCCTAGCTCTGCACTCAAGAATTACTTCTACCATTGCTCTGGGAACCATTTGGGTGGCCGGAGATTGAACCCAGGTCTGCCGCTTGCAAGGCAAACATCCTACCAGCTGTGGTATCACCGGCCCCTTTAAGCCCCGTGTTTGCAGAGTTCTGCTCCAACTTTAGCTGTGCCTCCCCTCTGCAGATACTCAGTCACAAACATGAAAGCAGAGGCAAGAAGCTGATGATACTAATAGCTTTTAGAATTAGAATTATTTTATTTATCAACAACAAATCCATAAAACCTTTGAGCACACAACCTCTCAAAGACACATGCATAAAACAAGTGATTATCCTTATCCTTAGACTTTCTTTTTTTTTTTGTTGCTTTCTCTCTCTCTCTCTCTCTCTCTCTCTCTCTCTCTCTCTCTCTCTCTCTCTTTTTTTTTTTTGCTTTTTAGGTCACACCCAGCGATGCTCAGGGGTTACTCCTGGTGGTGCACTCAGGAATTACTCCTGGCGGTGCTTGGGGGACCATATGGGATGCCGGGGATCGGACCCCGGCCAGCATGGGACGGCCGCGTGCAAGGCAAACGCCCTACCGCTGGGCTATCGCTCCGGCCCCTCATCGGACTTTCTTGTCAAATAAAAATGAAGTCTAGGTTGCAAACTGAAGACCAGCACTCTTTGGAGCTAGAGCTGCGGGCTCAAATATCAAAACACACACAGACGTGTCAAAAGTGAGAGTTCATTTCCTGACTGATGGACATTTCTGTTAAACTGCCGACACATCTGAACAGGAAACACGTTAGTTGTTTATTTACAGTGAGCTGAAAGTTCTTACGTTCTCGGGTCAGGTCCAGTTTTAATCTTTGACGCTGAGAGAGAGTGAGGGGTTGGGCCCTTGCTTTATGTGACCCACCCTTGTGCAATCTTCATGGCCAGATATGGTCCCTCCTGAGCACAAGCCAGGAGTAGCCCTTGGGCACCTGTTGTGTCACCCAAGTCCCCAACTTCATTTGAAAAAAAGTGTCTGAGCCACAGGCAGCACACCTCAGGGGTTACGCCTGTCTCTGCATCGGAATCATTCCTGGTGGTGCTCACTGTACCATATGGGTTGCCGGGGATCAAACCCAGGTTACCGCTGCCGCCAGTGCCCTACCCACTGTACTATCTCTCTGGCCCCATTTTTTTTTTAATGTTACTGCCTTTTTTTGTCTTTATTCCTGTCCATATTTTAACTTTTTAAAATTATGTCCTTTCCTTCTTCCTTTCCATCTTCCCTTGCCTCTTTGTCTATCTTTCTCCTTTGCCCTCTCTGCTTTGCTTAACCGTCACGTCTCTTCACTTGCCTCATTCTGAAACAGGGATCTTGACAATAATGATCTCACAGGCAGCTTAGCTCCAGGTTTCAGTGAGTTCATGCTTTGTGTTTGCTGGGCTGCCATTACAAAGTACCACAAAACTGAGTGACTAAAGCAACAGAGAGAAATGTGTTGTCTCTCTGTTCTGGAGGCTGCCGGCCCAAGATCAGGGTGTGAGGATGAGCACAAGAAGTAATCCCTGAGCACAGAGCCAGGAGTAAGCCCTGAACCCTGCCAGGTGTGTCCCAGAATGAACTCAGAGGACCAGAGATACCATACAGGGATATGGTGCTTGTCTTACACACAGCCAGCCCAGGTTTCAGTTCCACACATGGTTCCTAGCTGGGCTGGGAACAGGCTTCCTCCTCGACTCATGGCGCCATAACTCCCTCTTCACATGGTGTTCCCCCATGTGTATCTCTCTGTAGCCAAGCACTCCCTTTAGTCATGGGGAGCTCCCAAACAGTACTGATTGGCCTGGGGCTCCTCCCCGCAATTCTTGGCTGAGTCAGCAATTCAACATGAGGGCCTGAGACTGGGTGTCACTTTTGGTCCTGCGGTGTCAAGGATTGCTCAGCCTCCCCGCCCCAGCGGTTCTTGGGGCCTTCACGGCCACACCTGGCAGTGCCCAGAGCTTTCAGGACCGCCCGATGGTTCTTGAGGAAACCACAGTGCTGGGAGTCAAAACAGCTTTGGCCACACTCAAGGCAAGTGCCTTAACCCCTGTCTCTCTGGCTCCCAAACACCCTTTTTTTAAGAGCACCAGCCCTTGATGTCTCCGTATTCCACCATGACATCATTTTAAGTAATTGCACTGCGGTTTCTCTATTTCTAAGTAAGGTCACCTTCTGAAGTACTAGAACTTAAACAGGACTCTGTGGATGAAAGGGAACACAATTCAACGCCTAAGGCTCGCATGAAGACCCTAAAACAGCTGCTACCACAAAGGAAGCGCCATGGAAGTAACTGCTGTTTATGGAGTGCAGACTCCGAGGCCACTGAGGATACAACTGACCACTGGACAGAGGCTGTTCCTCAGAGATTTGGTAAAGAGATGACATGAGTGATCTCCTGGTTTGCTAGTCTGTGACTGACCAGAGATGGGTGGAGAAGATGCGGAGGGTATAGAACTTTAGTGCTAGCACCAGGAAAATCGGAAACATGCCAGAATCATTAACTTAAGAGGTGAACTAAGTAGAGAGGACGTAGGATCCCAGAGGAAACACAGGACTTGGAGAGGCTCATGACTGAGACTGCCAGGTCTCCCTTTTCTCTGTAATTTTCTTGGTGTTTTTGGGTCAAGAATAAACGTTCTCCAGTGTACACAGCATTAGTAAAACCATATGAGTAAGGTGTTTTATTTTATTTATTTATTTATTTATTTATTTATTTGCTTTTTGGGTCACACCCAACAATGCTCAGGGGTTTTTCCTGGCTCTTCGCTCAGGAATTACTCCTGGTGGTACTTGGGGACCATATGGGATGCCAGGGATGTTACCCGTGTCGCCTGCATGCAAGGCGAATGCCCTACCTGCTGTGCTAACTCTCTGGCCTCTAAGTTTTTTTGTTTGTCTGTTTTTGCTTTGTGGATCACACCTGGCAATGCTCAGGGATTACTTCAGGCTCTGCACTCAGGAATTAATCCTGACATTGTTCAGGGGGCATATGGGATGCCAGGGATTGAGCCCAGGTCGGCCTCCTGCAAGGCAAACACCCTACCCGCTGTACTATCACTCTGGCCCTCAATTTCCCTTAAAGGAAGACAGGAAGGGTCGTATCATAAAGATGATCTCACTGGGGCAGAACAGGAAATTCCAGATTAATTGGTTGAAAATTCCATTTTGGGGAGAGGCCCTAACTACAAGTAAGTCAGGTATACATTTTCTGTAGGACTAGACGTAAATAATTCCATTTTTGGCCGGTTACATTGTTGTTGTTCACAGTGTACTTTGTAATCTTTGACATTAGTTTTCTGTTGCTGCATAAGAACTTGTCACAAGTTCAGCAGTTCAATACAGCAGCCACACAATAGCTCACAGTTGTATACGGCCGGGACCAAAACTGACTCAACTGAATTTTATCTGTTGTCTCTCACCAGGTCAAAATCAGGGTGTGGGCTAGGTTCTGAACTGGGAACTCTGAAGAAGACTCTTTTCCTAAGCTCTTTTTTTTTTCTTTTTGGGTCACACCCGCAATGCTCAGGGGTCACTCCTGACTCTGCACTCAGGAATTATTCCAGGCAGTGCTCGGGGACCATATGAGATGCTGGGGATTGAACCCTGGTTGGCCATGTGCAAGGCAAACGCCCTACCCGCTGGACTATTGCTCCAGCCCTCTTTTAAGTTTGGAGTAGAATTAATTTCGTTGTGACTAAGGGTACCTGCCGTGCCTTGAGCTGTCTCTGAATATAAGCTTTCAAACATGGGGGAGACCTAATTAGGTTGCAAACTGCACTAAAGCAGGGACTGTGTCCCCTGATTGTGCTTGTGGTCCAAAAAGACAGACACTAAGCAAAAGGCATCCTCATATTCAGTTTGGCCATAAAAGTAAAATTCAGGGGCCAGAGCAATAGCACAGCAGGGTAAGCATTTGCCTTGCACACTGCTGGCCCGGTTTTATCCCCAACATCCAGTATGGTCCCTGAGCACTGCCAGGAGAAATTCCTAAGTGCAGAGTCAGAAGTATCCCCCTGAGCAACACTGGGTATCAGCCAAAAGAAAAAGAGCAAAATTTATGAACCAAAAATAGCTGTTGTTAAAATGAGAACAAGAAAAAAGTGATGTTGAAATGAACTCTCTCTGCTTGCTTTCATCTAAGTTATACTTTTAGAATATATCAGATAAAGTAGCTATTGGTAATGTCCTTAAATGTTTTTCATTGAAATTCAATGCTAATGTTTTTCTGATAAATTTAAAATCAGTGCTAAATATCTTATTAAAAATTAATTTTCATTTTTTAGTAACGTACTATAGAAATGATCTCTGAAAGCATGGTCTTAATTTTCATTTTTTATCTTGGAAGAGAACAAATAACATTCAGTTCTTTCTGTTTAATGAGTATATTTGGGGACTGGAGTGATAGTACAGCGGGTAAGAAATTTGCCTTTTTACGCAGCCAACCCGAATTTGATCCCTGGCATCCCATATGGTCCCCAAGCACTACCAGGAATAATTCCTGAGTGCAGAGCCAGGAGTAACCCCTGAGCATTGCCAGGTGGGACCCAAAAAATCCAAAATCAGTCAATCATCATAAGAGTATATTTGGGATCAGAGAGAGTTCAAAGGAATGAAGTACATGCTCTACATGGTCCAGTCTCTAACTTCAGTCCCTGACACCACACTGGCCCTCTGGGGCTGGCCGTGGTGACCCCTAGGACACAGTCTAAGCAACACCTCATTGCCCGGCCTAACACTGAAGCCTCAGGTGTGCTCCGTAGAGCAGAGTAAAGCCTGAGAAAGCTTCTGAGTCTCCAGGAACTGCTGAGGACCCCCCTCCCCCATTTCCCAACTTGAAAATCTATTGAGTATGGAAAACCAAACCACATCATACTTCAGGGCCGGGGTGGAGCTCAAGGGGCAGAGCACATGCCAAACATGTGTGAGGCCTGTGCCCACTCCAGTGCCGCTGGGAGCGCCGAGCACTGCCCCTTGTATCACTGTTTGTTAAATCAATGATTAACTTATTTAAATAAATAAATTAAGCAAAGCACATTATACTTCCAAGCACATAGTAGAGATTAAAGGTGGATTTCTGTCAACTGAAGAAGCCACAGAAGGACGAGAGGAGATGCGGTTACATGGACGGGTGCCAGCTCTGATCTTGATGGAAAAGCTGATGGGTCTTGAAGGACATGAACTTGGTCGATTTCAATTTCCTTTTCTGGAAATTTCTCCTCAAATCTAGTTGTATTTGCAAAGTTGTTGTGTATGGAACTTTGACTTACTGCTGAATTACTTCTTGTGATTTTGCTTTTTGGACGACAAACATTTTTTGCTTATTTTTGCTTCTGGAGTGTCTCCATAGCAATTGTCAGAACTCTTCCTCAGCAACAAGCCCACCAGATTGACCTTAGCGAGACCCAAAACGTCTTGCACAGAGCATGTCTTATTTCATGCACTCGAAGGGAATGTCCAGCATCAGCAGTTTTGAGAGCTAAATATCATGAGAAAATTTATGAGACACATTTTATGAGCTTCAATACTTGGAAGCCGTTGGTAGCCCGCCTGAGACCAAGTCTCTGCTGTTTCCCATTGCCCCTGCTTTTCCTCCAGCCCTCTGAGTCCAGTGACAATCAGCCTTTCACAGTCTGCACACACTGTTCTCTTCTCTTCCGTGTTTCTTTTTCTTTCTTTTTTTTTTTTTGGGGGGGTCACACCCGGCGATGCTCAGGGCTTACTCCTGGATCTTCACTCAGGAAATACTCCTGGCAGTGCTCAGGGGATCATATGGGATGCTGAGGATCGAACCCAGGTCAGCCGTGTGCAAGACAAAAGCCCTAACCGCTAGACTATGGCTCCGGCCCCTCTCTTCCATGTTTCTTTCTGTACCTGGGGGTCACCAAGCCATACCTGAGGGGTCACCAAGATAGCAGAAGCAGAGATAGAAACTTAGGTTTGCACAGAGTCAGGTACTCAGCCTCATATTGTGATGTGAGCAAGTTAATTAGTTGCTCTCAGCTACCTATTGATCAGACAGTAGATAAAGAAATGCCTAGGAGTCTGGGCTGTGGTAGGGCTGATATTAATGGAATATTAACAGTTAACATTGAACGAACACTTATATTGCAGCGTTGCTGTGCCCAGCGCCTACGTGATCTGAATTAATTATGACATCAGCAGGTGGATATCTACCCTCTTCGTAGCCCTTTCTGTATTATGAGATGCTGAATTT
>JAJIBD010016696.1:0-23420 GCA_021461705.1 Cryptotis parvus | reverse complement strand
CTCTGGCTGTTTTGTCACCTGGAATTTTCCTGCCATCAAAACCAAGAATGATACATGTTCAACCTACTTCTTTATCAGAAATTCAAAGCACCTGCATCTCACAGAGAACCTCTTAACTGAGTTAAGAAATCTTCCTTTCTGAGACAGAGAGAGAGAGATGGAAACAAGAGATAGAGACAAACACAGAGAGAAAGAAGAGAAGTGCCCGCCATAGAGGCAGGTTGGGGGCATGGTGGTAGGGAAACTGCGGACCTTGGTGCTGGGAAATATGCATTGGTGTAGAGATGGTTGCTGAACACTGTATGACTGAAAGCTAATCATGAACAGTTTTGTAATTGTATATCTCACTGGTGGTATAATAAAATTGAAAAATAAAATAAAATAAAATAAAAAGAAATATTCCTTTCTAACTTTAATTGAGTTTCTGGTGATACCAAGTGCCTGATTCCTTCTATCTGTGGTCTGGGGCGGGGGTGGGTGGGGGGTGGGTGGGGCTCAGAGCAGTAGATTTATGGAATCGGCATATCACTCAAATAGTTTTCAATGCCCCATCCAGCAGGACAGCATTGTTTTGGGGAATGGATGGGAAATATCCCCCCTTGCTATAATTGGTTCTTCCCCTGTGGTTTAACACCATCTTATTTGGCAATTTTTTCTCCTGACATATTTAGTAATCACTTTAAGGAGATTTATTAGACTGTTCATGGGAAGGAACAATTCACTAAATATTACACATATGCATACTTTTAATACCACTCTTTTCTAGTATGTTCTGAAATCTTTCCTCAAAGTCATACCACTTTATCAAAATTCTCCCTTCTCTTTAAATTCTTTGGTTCATTCCTCTTCCAAGATAACCTACTCAGATTTTTAGAGTTCTTTTTGATCAAAATCCAGTGAGCCATGCTTATAGAAGAATGGATGGAAAATGCACAGTTTAGAACTATTGAATACTGCTTTTTCATCACTAATCCTAAAGCATCACAACTGAAATTTAATAAATTTTGTGAAACTAGTCTCTTAGGTATATCTGTGAGATTTGTGTATGTGAGTTGTGTGTATATAAGAAAGAAGTCTATTTTACCAAAACAAAATGTGAAAAAGTGCTTTCCTGAACCAGAAGGTTGGTGGTTATGATGAGGTACATCTGAGGATTAGGAGTAAAAACTCTGCTCTGTTGTACTAATATAGCACGATGATAGCTGGAAACCTTAAGATATTTCAATAGGATAATAGCCCGCCACTCTGGTAAAAGCACAGAAAAAAGACTTAGCAAATAATCCAACTCCAACAGATTGAACAGAAAATATATCAAGGTCATGGAGATTCTATGAAGGTTATGAGTTATAATGGCATAGCTACAGTACGGTGACACTGGATGTTGGGACTTTATTTCCTTGATATATATGGCATGTTCTTCATCAGACATGCAATAACAACTGTCACTGCTGTTGGGAGAGCTCACTCAGCGCTAAGCACGGTTCTAGATGCACTCATCTATACAACCCATTTTTAACACTGGTCACACTTTACAGAAATGTGATTTCAAATACCATTAATGGCAGAGTCTCATGCATACAACATTCTAATACACACCCTCCACCAGAGTGCTTTCCTCCACCATTTTTCTCAGACAGTGAAAAATAAAAATGTAGGAATTAGTTGTTGATAAGAACCTTCATTCAGGCGCTGAACCGCTAGACCAGGCAGTGCCAATCCAGAGATGTAGGTTGAAGGACTCAAGAGCACAGATTCTGAGCCAAACTACCTGACATAACCCAAGCCTCCTCATCCTATCTTTATGACTGTGGACAAATGGTATATCTCAATTTCCTCACCTATAAACTAAGGCTAACACTTTTTATATGGTTTTCAAAACAATTGAATGAACTAATTTGTACAAAGGGTCTAGAATAATTTCTTTTTATAAAACTATGGCACTCATGCCATAGCTGCGGTGGCTAAAGAAGTGTGTATATTTCCTTATGTATTTCAATTACAGGGTAATGAATCTGGGCATAGCAAATTGGACTGGTGGCAAGGGTGTAGAGTAAAATCTCACTGTACACATTAGCGTGATTGTCATTTGTGCCAAATAGGCTCTTGCAGTTAGAATGCCCTTTACTTATAAAAAGGAAAGAAGTTACAGAGAAGAGGACTGGTTCTCAAGGCCAACCTCTTGTCTTTTAGAGCAGAGTCACTGGATCATTATCCTGCCCTACAAATGGGCACTAAGGGATAAGCATGCAGGGACCTAAAGATTTGAAATTGTAACTTAGTTCACCGCATTTTCCAAGAGGAGAACTTACCAGTGCCTTGTATAAGACTGTGAGGCACTGTAGGCCACCTGAGTTACAAGTAAAGGACAGAACGTGTGGAAATAATACTGGTGCTTTCCCTCAGTGCTTCTAAATCTGCTGGAGAGTTTCTGAAAACCTACATTCCTGGGACCAACCCCAGAGATTCTGATTTACCTGAATTGAGCTGGGTGTCCAAGAATTTTAATTTCTGACAGGCTCTTTTGGTTGTGCAGATACTTCTGGGTCAAGAACCACACTGGGCAGATCTCTAGTCAAGGTGTCGTTTTGCATCATTTCTGATTTCTGTTCTAAGGTTATATTTTATTCAATCTTTCAAGCTTAGAAATGAGTGATTCTCTCCCTCTCATAAAGATATTTGAATCCACTGGTTACTGTCACTTACTAACAGCCTATTTTTGGTAACAAACACTTTCTTTTTCCCCATAGTTGCATGCTGCTGCTGACCAAGATCCAGGTTCCAAGGCCTGGCTTTAATTACACATTTGCTCACATATGTGTCCTGAATAATGATAAGAGCTGCATCGTGGATGACATAGTGCATGTTCTGAGGAGCTCAAGAATGCTCGGGCCAACAACCGGACCAATTTTGCTATCACATACCCGATCACTCATTTGAAGGATGGGCGGTGCAGTCTACAATGGGCACCAACTTGGCGGCGTGACCGTGCACAGCAAGGATCGTGTGAAATCTGCAGAGGCCGGCCAGCTCACCTACTATCTGCAGTCAATCAACAGTCTGAACGACATGGTAGCTTGAGAGGTGGGAGGCCAGCTTCTGTGACACTGTCCAACTGTTCCAGAAATCAAACAGCAAAGTCAAAATATACCCTTACACGCCCCCCTCACTGCGGGAAGATTTCCAGAAGACCAGCCGTATCAGAACGTTACCTGGTCACCAGCCTGATCCTGGTGGGGTCACCATGGCTACCCTCTGCTGCTCTATGCAGGACTGTGTCCGCAGCAAACCCTGGTTAGGCCTGCTCGGGTTGGTGACCATAAGCCTGGCCACTCTCACTGCAGCCGGGATCATCAACCTTACTGGTGGGAAATATAATTCCACCTTCCTGGGAGTTCCTTTCGTCATGCTAGGTAATTACCATCCATTTTGCTACTTACACCTGGATGCTAGTGGTGACTGTATTCCAAAAAGGCAAGAAATAACTCTTTAACAACTGTGGTTCATTTATAGCATCCTAAGTCCTAGGATCAGTTCCACCAAGTACCAATTCTTGGCAAGAAGTAAGCTTATGTAGTCGAGGTGCTAGAGTCCCCAATCCTGACTTTGTTCTTCATCAAGTAGCCTTTTGTATGCAGGTGAAGATATTCACCTTCATTCTCCATTGCCTAAGGTTGGGCTTCCACAGAAGCAGAGCCTGATACAAGGATTTAGATTCAAATAGTAAATTTGGAAGATGATCCCAAGAAGCTCTGGCGTAAATGGGGACACGAGGCAGGGAAGAAAGCTAGCTCAGCATATGTTCATGAACAGGTTACTGCTACAGGCACCTGTGACTCAATCTCATTGGAGACCTTTGGGGAACCTCATAGAACATGAGGCTTCAGAGGGGTTCTCCTGTGAGGCCCAACAAAGACAGAAGCTGGCCTGTGCCCAGAACCCCAGGGTATGAGACATTGAGTGCTCTTCTCCTGGGTAAAGTCCCAAATCTTCCCCAAAAAGATCAAGCTCACTCCCGCAGCTAGTTTAGCCCCCTCAGGTGACTCAAGTTAAGAGTCAAGAGCCTTCAGTGGGCTCAAGAGTGATGATTGCGAGGGCATGTGAGTTGGAAACTGGTAGTCTCTGTGACCCCAGTGTCCTCACTCTATGGAGTGTATGTGAACGCCGCACGAAAGTACATAACTAATATGTAAGAACTTTGAAAGCAACTAGTGAACTTTGAAAGCAACTAAATAGAATGGTAACTTTTTGTTTGTCTTTGCTATATAACTCCATAGAATGTTTTAAAATTAAGGCATGAAAAATATCCATATATTTTATAGGAAAAGTAGGAAGTTCCTGATAGATCCAATGGTCAAAGTAGAGCCAAAGTGGTCTTAATATTAATATCAGTGGATTAGCAAGACTCATGGCAGGATTCTTGGAGTCAAAGATGCAAACTGTCTCCATTTCTCTGTGGCAACTTCTGATCACTACATTTAGCAAAACTAAAATGGCATTTAGAATCAGATACTGACACAACAGGTGAAGTGACATTTTCCATTGACAATGAAGAACTATTATTGGCTCAATATTATGCCCTGTTAAGGGGTGTCAGGAATAAAAAAATGTACTCGATAAATATCAGCTGCATTGTCATCAAATGATACACAGAATTGGCTAGGCTACAGGGCCATGCTCTTGGTACTCTGGCCTGCAGGAATGTAGAGCTAAGTAAAAACATATACTAGTAGTTTTGTGGGAAAGTGTGGGGGGGCATGTGGAAACTAAGCAAGCTGAAAATGTATCAGACCTGTTTACTCATCACTGCTAAACACAACAGGGAAAGAAGCTGCTGTACTTCCTCCTGAGTTTCATCTGTTATGACGGCAGCACAACTTGCCTCTTTAAAATAACCCCCAAGATTAGGTGGGTCTATTGTAGAATAAAGGGGGATCCTTGAAGAGTGAGTTGGATTGCATATTACTAGTTTCCTTAGATCCTTGAGTCAAGATTTAAATTAAGACGTCTTGCTCATGATTAGTCACATGCTTGCTTTTTATAGTTGTTCATTTTTAAGTGCAGTTTTCTGTTGTGATTATTTAGTGGGAAGAAGATAAATAGAAGTGAGGGAAGAGTGAATGACTGAGTGAAAATAAATGTCGTAAAGTATCACCTAAAATGACAAAGGATCATTGTACCTGGCTTTATGACACTCCGGTTACCACTGAGTCAATGATTTAAAATATTTAAAAAATAAAACTAACAGAAAAAAATAAAACTAACTGCATTAAGCAAAATAAGATTAAAACATTGAGAGTTTCTTAAAATTCATTTTATGAGAATTAAGAGTAGCATTCAAGACTTTAAATTTCTTAAATATCAATTTCAGAGCAACATAATTAGTACAAGGATTATGCACCTACCTTGAAGGTGGCCAACTTAACTGGTTCCATCTCAGGCACCACATATGGCCCCCTGAGCACTGTCAGGAGTGACTTCTGGAGCTCTGGAGCCATAAGTAACCCCTAAGCCCCAGCAGGTGTGACCCCAGAGCAAATGAAAGCACTCAAATTCATGGAGTCAACCAAATAAATATTCAATGACTCAATTATATGAAGTAAAAATAAACTGTCATATTTAACAAGTCTTAAAATTAATAATTGTTCTATTAAAAGTCAATTCCAAAAAGGAACATTTGAGATAGTACCTAAGTCATTAGCCAGAGAAGTACCTTTCTAACAAATCTAGAGAATACAAAATCAGATCATGTGTTAGAACAGAGTTTGAACCCTGGCACCATCTAGCCAGGCAGCCCTGGTTGGCTCTGCCATGGCTTTTGCCATACCTCCGCATCCTCAGACTCTAGCACTGAGCTAGCTTATCAGGCCTGGTTGGCCAAATATCACTGGAAGGAACCCACAGGATGCTGAGTGCTGTTTGGGAGGTCACTCCCAACACATCAAATCTAGAAATAATAGTGTTACATCGCAGAGACAAAAGCTCACTGACCTTTATGTCAGAGTTCAATTTTTAAAATCTGGTATTTGTGGTGAAATACAAGGAGCAGGTGGGCAATACACAATTTTTTGCAGGTGGGCAACACATAATTTGGGGGGCATTCATAACCAGCAATGCTCAGAGTTTACTCCTGGCTTTGCACTAGGGATCACTTCTGGCAGGCTCAGGGCACCATATGGGGTGCCGCTTTTAGCATCCGAAGGTTGGCCACTTGCAGAAAAGTATCTTACCTGCTGTACTATCACCCCGGCCCCATCAGTATTCACAATTTGTGAGGGATATTGCATGCATTGATTTGATGACAGCTTTCCCAGCTGACAACTAGTGTGCAACCTATCTGTTTATTTTCAGCCAAAAGAGCCCTCAAATTACTTAGGCACACCATGAAAGGAAGCCAGTGTTTAATAACTAAGACCTAGTTGCAGTAAATGTTTTGCATCATGTATTGGGTGCAAATTACTATGTCAGAAAGCCAACAGTGTCTGCATTTAGGGGGTTGCCCCTCTGTATTTCTCAGATAAACTCTTAATTCTCAGAGTTTGACTGTAAAATGAAACATAAGAGCACTGTACTACTGCATTGAGGGCCAATGTTTAATTGTGTTTTTAACTCACTAGTCTTAAAATGCCAATAAATATTTTACATGACCAAGAACTGCAATGCTAACATTTTGCAACACAAGTCAATAAATGTCCAGTCTTTTAATTTGCCTGTCTATAGCAAACTGGCTGTGTTTCAACTAAGCATATTTAAGCAAAAAATTATTGATTTACTACTTAAATATAACATCAAATAAATATTTTAATGTGTAATACTATCATTTGTATAGAAAATATCTAGAAAAAGTCAGAAATATAGATCTTCCCTTGGCCAACAATAATTTCTCCTATAGTGTGATAAACATTTAAATTTAGCCAAGAGGGACCGGTGTTGCAGCTCCGTGACATAGAAATGTCCAAAATCTTGCAAGGATGAGGTCCTAGGTTTGATCCTCAGCACCCTGCAAAATATTCAACAAAGTGAACAGTTCGGGTACGATGCCAGTCACATTAGAGCACATGCAGCCAAGTGCCAAAACGGCAGTATATTTAGAATGGAAAATTTTAAGACCATGTGTGTCAAACAGTATTAAGCTGACAGAATACCAGAATAGGAAATAATCTGGATAAACCCTGAGTGTTCACCATAATGGGATGTGATTATGTGTTACCAGCCAAGACTATAGAAGACATCCCTGTCAATAAGATGTATCCTACACAGATGAATCACTCTAGAAATGATGTAAGCATAGATACATCATGATTTCAAATGTCTTTAATCAGTGGCATGAATATCAGAGACCCGGCCTTTGCCAAAGCCCCTATTCATAAGTTAAATAAGTTTAGAGTTGAGATCCTTAAAGATTTAGAGTACTAGAGCTGCAATTTGATATTTTTTAGTTATTTGAAGACGAAGTTATTTAGTCTATATCCTTAGGCATAAAGTAATACCCTTTTCTTTCCAAATCCAGATAGTGAGGCACTTGAACTGCTATTGTAAACACGACAGTTATCATTTTAATCTGATATGAAGTTCCTTTTAAAAGATGAAGAAGGCTATAACATTGCCCTCAATTGAGAACAATTTAAGAAAGTGACCTAAGTTTTGTATGTGTAAGCTCTCTTTAGAGCTTTAATGTTTCCACAGCGTAGTTGACCAGATACACAGGAAATGAACAGAATGTTGAAAAATACAGCACAGATCATAGAAAGCTTTGTTGCTCCATATTGTTTATACATTTAAATGGGATAATTGAAGTTGTAGTGAAAGATAGTTTCCACATGATAATCTAAGTTTTATAAGGGTTTCTTTCTGTTGATCAAGATGTTGAGTTGTAGTGGTCAGATGAGATGAAAACTATTACCCAAAAAAACTATTTTTATGCCCTTTCAAAATGTTTGGGATTTTGAGAGTCAAATGCCAGATCCAGGTGCCCTTTTTCCTCTGAATTATCAGGCCTGGTTACTTAAGTTGTGGGACAGGAAAGGAAGCTACTATTTGATTAAATGATAACAAGAGAATAACAGCATGAATATTTGGCTATTTTCAGGTATATTCTCCAAGAGTATCTATATTTAGTAGAAACCAGAATCATGTTCAATTCTCTAAATATTTGTTCTCACTTGAAATCCCTTAGAACAGTGTACCTAGTTCATACATATAAAAGAGTAACACTTTTTGGGGGTGGACCACACCCAGCAGTGTTCAGGGCTTATTCCTGGCTATGTGCTCAAGTGTAACTCCTGGAAGGCTTGGGGGACCAGATGGGGTATTGCCACATCAGCTTCCATACAAGGCAAGTGCCCTAAGTTCTATACTATTTCTCCAGCCCAAAGAGTAAAAGTCCTTATGCAAGAGTAAAAGAGTAGAGAATTTCTCTACTGAGAAATTGAAACTTAATGATTTTTCCCTACATAAATCTGAGTATGTTTTTATATTCCTAAAATCACAAGAAACATGGGGTAAATATCAATCAGATAATATTATTTACAATAAGAAAGTTCAAATCATGTAAAATTATCAATAATAAACCATTTTGACATAAAATTGTACCCAATGTCAAACTATTTTTAAACTGAAAAAACTACTAATTTTTATGGTCCAAGAATATATTTATTTGTAATATATTTGTAATATATTTATTTGTAATATATTTGTAATATATTTATTTGTAATATATTTATTTGTAATAATATAATATTTAAGTGTACTATGGAAATACACAGGATCTTTTACTCTATACAGTTCTAGGCAGAATTTTAGCCATGGCCCGTCATCCCTTTGAGCCTAGCAAGAAGCCAGAGGAATCCCGCACACCATGAGGTCAGTCATTCTCAATATCCAGACTACACAGCTCCTCAGAGCTCCACCCAAGAGAAAACCTGATCTTTCCGCGCTGAGTTTCATTAGTAAATGCTCAAGATGAGAGCCTTCTACTGAGAGTATACCACCTACACGGCAGTAGGCTAGCCATGTTTTATTTGATATGCCAAAAATCAGTAACATGTATGGATCTCATTCTCATGTCCTGAAGGAATGATTTGAGGCTCTTCCTGTTCCTGGAACAAACAGATGCCCTTGGGCTACACTTGCTTGTAACAAGATGTATGGAGATGTTACTGGTGCCCGCTTGAGCAAATCGATCAACAACGGAAGACAAGTGATACAAGTGAAGTGATGTAAATACTCCGCTTAGATATCAGTTATAGATTCTGTAGTTTCTACAAAATGATTCTGGTTTACAGGACTTTTGTTAATCCCATGTTTGTGTACATCTGATTTAAAAGAACTAATTTTATACATGTTCAAAGTTCATTTCCTGAATCTTGTTAAATGGTCTATGGTCACTGCAGGACTTTTATTTACAAGGAGAGTGTGTAATCAAGTTTTGTGCATGATTCTCTTTTATTCTTGTTTCACCAATACTAGTACAGTAAATTGTAGAGAAGTTGTAGAAATGTGAGGGTGAGGAAAAGTAGAGTTGATAAAATGGAATAAAACAAGTTTCAGTGTTCATTTCTCAACCCTAGTGGAAGACAAGAACAGGATTGAGAGGTAGATGCCAGTTAGATAGGATGTAAGTATTCTCCTGGATAGCCTCTGGAAGGCCTACCCACATGGTGTAGGCTAGGATTGGGGCATTGATGGAATTCACAAAGGCCAGCAAGCAGGAGGCAACTCCAGGATCCTGAGATGTTAAATATAAACCATGTGGGAGAAACATCTAGTTTGGTGTTTCATATGGACCAGCATCTCAGAAAGTCGCTGCTAGGGCCAGGTAGTTGACCAAATGGGTCTGCTGGAGCGCACAACACAAGCAAGTTCATAATAGCTGTCAAAGAGACTCTGAATTTCCCCTAGACTACTGCACCAGCATGGACCCAAATGTAATCTTAACCTAATTAGGGATTCTAGTTCCTTCTTTGCAATGATTGATGTAGCAGCAATATTTCTCTTCTTCATCAGTAAATTTTATTTGAATCATCTTGAGTGTGCATGTGTCACTGTGCATGAAATATATGCAGCATTAATTTTATGCAGCATATATGTGCATGAAACATATGCAGCATCATTGGATGTAATGATATATTATATAATAAGCTCACCCTGTGTATATTTTGTTTATAACATTTATAATATATTGCATGAATGTTTGAAAATAAATACTATATATTTCTCCATATTATATAGTATATATTAACATATATTACATGTAAATCATAAAATGTTTGGATGTAATATATCATATTTTATATTTACATCTTTTATATAAAAATATATCACACAATGACTGTGGTATATATTATGGGTCACATTTTTACATAATTATTTTATATAGTGTACATGTACACAGTATATAAATTTATCTTATTTTTAAACAAGGAAGAACTGTTAGCAAATTAATTTTGCAAGCTTTTATTTGCAACTCTAGTGAATGAAAAAAATTATCAAATTAAAACATGCTATAGAGATAGTTTAGGTTTCATCCTTGGCATCCAGTAAGGTCCCCCAAGCTCCAGGAGTAATTCTGAGTGCAGAGCCAGAAGTAACCCCCTGAGCATTGCCTCTAAGTAGGTGACCCAAAAACAAAACAAAAAACCCAATGCTATAATTAGCAAAATGTGACATATCCTTGGTAGAAAGAATAAAACGTATGTACTCACCACAATGTATGCATACGTCTTAACTGGAAGGACACTACATCTTTCCTTCCACTCTTCACTGTGAGACAGAACAGACTGGGATAAACCAAACAATTTCACATAGAAAGTAAATGTTTATAACTCCAAAGTATGAATGTCATCCAATTAATGAACTTCTCCCTGAAAATATGTATTATTCAGCCCAGACATATATATACATATATATATACACACACTTTAAATTCTCAGTATAACAAAATACATGTATTTATGTAGATGTCATGAAAAAGAAAAGCATTTTATAAACAAAAGCTATTTGTAAAGCTCATTCAGTAATAAAATATGCCTTAAGCATATTTTGTTCATGCATTTAATATATTCTATGGGTTTTCTAGAAAACGATAGTCCTTTCATTTCCATATGTGAAATTTGGCACTGCCCAGTCATGCACTAAGTGGCTTCATTGTCTCCTGATACTAAATGTCTTCACACTGCAATTGAAAGATCATCCTTCAACAAACCATCCCATTTTCCCATCTCATCTTCCTCATCCAATGCTCAGTGTTTGGGACTCAAGGTGGGTCAATCTTGCTGGTATAGAAAGGAGTCATGTGAGGCACATCCAAAAGCACCAGCCTCTGGGTTTAGACCATGTGTACTGGGGAAAGCGGGAGACTCTAGGCCTGGAGAAAGACGTGTCTTACAAGCATCCAATGTACAAAGCAAAGCAATTTGCTTGTGCTGTTCATTGACCCCCCAAAAAAAGTAAATAAATTTCCAGGATGATACCTACTGGATAAAGCTAATTCTCAATTATTCATTAGTTCATTCCTGCCTTTGTAGATTTTAAACAATCTTAAAAGCTTAGGTCAGACCCCAGAAAAGAGTGGGGGTGAGAGTAAGATTTAATCTGGGGAGTACTCCTGATTCAGCCTAAGTGACTTGAGGATTGGTTGGGTTGAGATTTTTCCACCAATCACTAGTGTTACTTATCAGTGGTGCAGCTTTTTCTTTTCATTAATTTCAAAACCTGACATTTAAATGTACATAAAGATATAAAATGTTTGGGAAAAGAAAGAAATTAGTCTTAATCCTTTGGTATTTGATTTTACTAGATGACAAGCCACACGTCTTCTAGTAATCAAATTTAAATTGCTTTTGTGGTCTACATTGTGACTGAACATGGCAAAGAGCTCAACTGTACTTTCCCAGAGTCTGGATAAAAGCTCAAGCTGCTTCAGAGCAACCAAAACAGAAAGGTTCATCTTGAAAGCACCTTTGAAAACCAAGTGGAAACTTTACAAACACCTCTGTGTCTTTTCCATTGTTTAGCTAACATGATTACAAAACTGCTAACATTTATGATGATGTATGATGGACAAAATTACTGTAACTCAGCACCACCGAAGTGCCCAAGACCTTCCACTGTTGTCCTTGAATATTGGATTGTGCATTGTTTGCGAGATCCATTTGAAAACTTGTCAACCTTAAATACTGTGATTGTTAAAAGAGGGAATGTTCTGAACATTAGTGGGTTCCCAGCATCCTCACCTTGAATAGTCTTTAATTTCCAGGTCTCTGGATCTGGACCTTCCAGTAGTGAGTCTTGGCTCCCAACACTGCCTTACATCTCAGGTCACCAAGGGCTAAATCTCTTTGGAATTTTGTGTTTAGTAGCTCCCTGAGTGAACACTCAACTAGAGTCTTGTGAATGATCCTGAAACACTGGAAATGGAAAATGGTCCCTTGATGAAGTGATGTTCTGTGCCAGTGGCACAGACCCCTTAGATAAAATAAAGTTCTAGAGCTCCAACTTTGTAGAATAAGTAATAAATGAGTATAAATCAGAAATCAATAGTTTTCCTCTTAAGGTCAATTTTAGCCACACAGAAATAAGAATCAAACCTCGGGAAAGTAATTTTAGTCCACCTCAAAGGCCTACTTGCTAGATGCCTCCTCCCTCCCAGAAGTTAAGAGAGCAATGGTGAGGGTGATGCTAACAAAGAAAGGCATCTGCGTAAGAGGGAAGTACAGGGAACAGAATCAATCTACTATCTTCTCTGCTTCTCATTGATTTCCATTTCTAAAGTGGCTATAGAAAGTAAGTCTCATACCTAGCTGACAACAATTTTGGAAGAAATTAGTCTCTGTGAAATCCTACCTATGATTTCCTTTTTACTCCCTTCACATATCTATTCTTTGTCTCATGTTCGAGACCTAAAAAGAAGCTGCTTTATGAGAGGAATCTGCATTTAAAATAACAACTTCACAGGGGTCGGCGAGATCATACAGTGGGTGGGGCATTTGTCTTGCATGTAGCTGACCCTGTTTCAGTCCCTGGCATCACATATAGTCCCCTGAGCCTGCCAGGAATGATCCCTGAGCACAGAGTTAGGAGTAAGACCTCAGCACAACTGGGCGTGGCCCTAAAACAAAAAACCAAATGGCCACCTTAAAGGCCAAAATCGAAGGGAATCTGACAGCAATTATGGACAGGGACCGGGGTTCCTCATGCACAAAGGTTATCAGAATGTTTTCCCTTGAGGTCAAAATTCAGGGAGGCCTCAAGGTGTAGCTCTCCTTTAGGGTAGAGGTTCCCAGAACTATTTGGCCTGCTCCCACATTTTCAGAAAGAAAAACATTACTCACATCCCCCTGGAAACTGATCTTCATTAAATAAACAGAAAGTGTCCCACTATTGCACCCAAGACCCTGGGGCATTATAACATCCCCTGAATCGGCAGATTCAGCCACTCAGGGAAAAACAGTGCTCAAAATAACTAACCAGTCTTCAACATAAACACCCGTCTGTGAGAAAGGTCTGGTGCCAGTGAGGCACTCCAGAGGCTGAGAGAATCTGGGCAGCACCCACAGATATGTTGGCACTCATCCGTCCCCTGCTCTACCGAGCAGCAGGAAAGAGGCCCGTTTGGTGCCAGTAGTTGTCCCTGAGACCCAAGAGGCTCTTCTAGAGACACTGCGCCAGTCCAATTTGTGGTTTAGGATGTAGAAGGAATCCAGAGAGGTATGACTTGAAAAACAGGAATGTGGCCTAAGAGGAAAGGATTTGGAGGCAAAGTCAACAGTGACTAACAATAATTGCTGAGTGATCTAGA
This sequence comes from Cryptotis parvus, assembly GCA_021461705.1. Taxonomy (NCBI): domain Eukaryota; kingdom Metazoa; phylum Chordata; class Mammalia; order Eulipotyphla; family Soricidae; genus Cryptotis; species Cryptotis parvus. The sequence goes on along the minus strand of JAJIBD010016696.1, from coordinate 9,625 downwards.
AGGACAGGATCTTTCTCAGTGACTCTTCTGGGTGTCTCTTAGTTGTCTGCATGGAGGAGCAAAGAAAAGGCATAGTTTCAAAACCTCCTAAGAATAGAATTAGAATTCTCTCTGGCGCTGACCCTAGAATCAGAACATAGGTGAAAAGAGTCAGGACTCAATAAAAATCATCAAATAATAGAAAAGAAAAGACAGTTCGAATGCAGCAACAGAAGTCCTGAGACAAGCTAACAGTCTTACCTCCACCTTTCTTGGAAGTTGATTATTTTCCTTCTGGACCTACCGCCTCATCTTTCTCACCAAAATAGTTGTTAATTCAAATTCTTACTCTTCATGCAATAGCAAGGTATAGAATGAATTTTTACGGTATTTTCTAACTATACTCAGGGTCAGTTATTATTATAAAACATCACATTGATTGTTTCTTAAAATGACTGAAAAGCAGATAAAATTTAAATTCTAAATGGCTAATTTTATTTTTTTAACTTTTTTATTATATCACAGTGAAACATACAGTTACAAAGGTGTTCAGAATTGGTTCTTGGTAATACAGTATTCCAGCAGCCATCCCTCCACTAGTGCCCCATCACCACCACCAGTATACCCACACCCCCTCCCGCCCACCTCCAGGCTGCCTCAGTAGCAGGTACCCCTTATCCTCTCTTTCTCTCTAAATGACTCATTTTAATCTTGCTATATACAACCTTATTTTCTTAAACTATTTAATGACTCAGTACTACAGCTCTGTTTATTTTTTTTTTTTTTTTGGGGGTCACACCGGCGATGCTCAGGGGTTACTCCTGGCTCTGCACTCAGGAATTACTCCTGGCGGTGCTCGGGGGACCATATGGGATGCCGGGATCGAACCCGGGCCGGCATGGGCCAGCTGCGCGCAAGGCAAACGCCCTACCCACTGGGCTATCGCTCCGGCCCCTACAGCTCTGTTTAAAACAATTTTTTTGGTTCCATCAAGTCACTACTGCTAGTCATTTGCCATCTTTAGCAAAATTATAGTGTCTTTCACCCACCAAAATGTATTCTATATGGCCCCTGATGAAGTGGTCGATATTGACTCCCAAGCTGCAGATACCTCAAAGCATCAATCCTCTTTTACCCTCATTGTCAAGAGAGCTATTATTTTATTATTTTCTTTCTTTGGGGCCATACCCAGTGTTGTTTAGTGGTGACTCCTGGTTCAATGCTCAAGGGTTACTCCAAATGGTGCTTAGGGGCCATGAGATGCTGGGAATCAAACCAGGGTTCTTGCACGTAAACCATGTGCTCAGTTCTTCAAGCCATTTCATTTGTTATTTTTGTTCTTGTTATTTGGGTCACACCCAGCAATGCTCAAGGCTTACTCATGGTTCTGCACTCAGGAGTTACTCCTGGCAGTGCGTGGAGACCATATGCTATATGGGATGTAGGGAATTGAACCCGAGAGCACTGCATGCAAGGCAAATACCCCCCCACACACACACACACACTGTACTAGGTCTCTAAGGGAATTAGCTACTTTTAATCAAAGGTTGGTTGATTCTTTGTAGTAATATAGTGGAAATAGACTACGTAGTGTTCTCTCCTAAAACTAGGCATTAACTATCTAAACTCCAGTCAATGAATGTACCTTTATACTTCATGTTTGGGGAGATTAGGTGCCTCCAATTTAATATAGGTTATAGTTCCAGTTAGCAGATTGACGGTCTTGATCTGACTCTGAAAGTAGCTGTAAAATGAGGCCTACCAGATGAAGATAAATACCACATCCCTCTGGAAAAGCAAGCCTATGTCATGACCACTAAATGGGTATTTGGGGTTGAGGCCAAGGCTTCACAATAAAGATATAAATACTACCTGGGCCAGAGAGATAGTAGACGCGGATAAGGGTGTTGCCTTGAACGTAGCAAATGCCAGTTTGATTCTTATGTACAGGGCCAGGAGTAAGCCCCAAAACCAAAATAAATTTTAAGAGGATATAAATACCAGGCCTAGCCATAAGGAAAACTGTGCACTTATTGTACACACAATACTGTACACTCAGTTATTGTACACAGTGACTCACTCTACTCAGCATTATGCTTGGCCGCAGATTTTAAATTCCTTTTGAAAAACAAGACTATCATTCCACAGGGTAAAGATTTTATTATCCTTAATAATGGTACTAAATATGCCAAGGCGTAGAAGCAGAAAATTAGATCCACTGATCCTAGTGCCAAGACAGGAGATACAAGAAAGTCACCATGGTTCACTTTGGCAGGATTTTTCAATGCTGCAGAAGGCTGGAAAACCAAGGGAGGGCTCTGGGGAAAGAGGTCTGAAACCTGTTCTTAAACCTTGCGAGTGGGAGAAGTCACTAGATCTAGACCATGGCAGCAGAATGGAGTGAGAATGTGGGTCATACATACACATTTGCTAGAATCCCAATCAAGGGAGGCGATGGCACTAGGTAGCTAAAGAAAGAGGGTTACTGACCTGGCTCACTCCCTCAAAGGTCACTGTCAAATAATGCACAAAAGATGACAGAGTCATGGCCTGCTTGACATATCATCTATGAGCTATCACAATTGCTCCAACGTCAATCCATAAATTTATCATAGATCCCTGAAGACCAACGTCAATCCATAAATTTATCTTCAACCAGAATCCTAACTTTTAGCCACTGCCACGAGAGTTCATATGAATTTTATTTCTTCTTCTATCTTACATGGTCACTCAAACTTGTTCCAACTTATTTTGTTTCCCTCATTTCTCACACTGACACTTGGGGAAAAGGCAGTGGGGAAGAATGTGATGCAGGTTTCTGTCAAGGATACACTGCCTCTACCTCACTAAAGCTCTTCACTTGACCAAACAAACCAACGGTGAAGGAATTGTAACAGAACTGTATGTCCAAGGCCTTCCTCTCTACTGACCTCTGGCAAGATCTGTGCATATTATAAATGAAATGATGAGTGGCACTTTCTCTAGAGCTGTTCCACCAAACAAGGGAAACACTTTGAAAATGGTCCCCAAATCTCTAAACAATCTTTGTGTGTATGCGTGTGTAATCCCCAAGCACCTACTAAAACTTCTATAGGCAGAAGTTTATCCAGCTCTCTTTAGACATAAAGAAGCAGGAATGTCTTGCCCTCTCCATCTGCCCTTTTTGCTATTCATTAACGTTTATGATTCACCGAAGTCTGTCTCTCTCTCCTTCCTCCCCACCCCTCATCAGCATTTACAAACCTGTCACCACCACATCTGGTTATATTTCCCTTGACCCAATAGTTTACCGCTTTAAAGAAATAATTCTTTTAAACTGTTTTATCTGTTTATCTGGTTTTTTGTTTGTTTTTTGCCTTCCTCAGGTCATGGATTATATGGGACTTTTGAAATGTTATCATCCTGGAGAAAAACTAGAGAAGACCAACATGTTAAAGAGAGAACTGCAGCCGTCTATGCAGACTCCATGCTCTCCTTTTCTCTCACCACTGCCATGTATCTGGTCACCTTCGGCATAGGGGCCAGCCCTTTCCACGAACATTGAGGCAGCCAGGATTTTCTGCTGCAATTCCTGTATCGCAATCTTCTTCAACTACCTCTATGTACTCTCGTTTTATGGTTCCAGCCTGGTGTTCACTGGCTACATAGAAAACAATTACCAGCATAGTATCTTCTGCAGAAAAGTCCCAAAGCCTGATGTACTGCAGGAGAAGCCAGCGTGGTATCGGTTTCTCCTGACAGCCAGGTTCAGTGAGGACACAGCTGACGGCGAGGAAGCGAACACTTACGAGAGTCACTTATTGGTATGTTTCCTCAAACGCTACTACTGTGACTGGATAACCAACACCTATGTCAAGCCTTTTGTAGTTCTCTTTTTACCTTATTTATATTTCCTTTGCCTTAATGGGCTATCTGCAGGTCAGTGAAGGGTCAGACCTTAGTAACATCGTAGCAACTGCGACACAAACCATTGACTACACTACTGCCCAGCAAAAGTACTTTTAGCAACTACAGTCCAGTGATCGGATTTTACATATATGAGTCTATAGAGTACTGGAGCAGCTACTGTCCAAGAAGATGTGCTGGAATACACCAAGGGGTTTGTGCGGATATCCTGGTTTGATAGCTACTTAAATTACCTTCGAAACTCAATGTGTCCACTGACTTGCCTAAGAAAAATTTCACAGACATGTTGAGAAATTCCTTCCTGAAAGCACCTCAGTTTTCACATTTTCAAGAGGACATCATCTTCTCTAAAAAGTACAATGATGAGGTTGATGTAGTGGCCTCCCGAATGTTTCTGGTGGCTAAGACAATGGAAACAAAGAAGGAAGAACTCTATGATCTCCTTGAAACCCTGAGGGAGACTCCCGGTCACCTCCAAGGTGAAGTTTATCGTCTTTAACCCGTCCTTCGTGTTCATGGATCGATATGCCGCCTCTCTAGGAGCCCCCTGCACAACTCCTGCATCAGTACTTTGTTCTTGCTCTTCTTCTCAGCATTCCTAGTGGCAGATTCTCTGATCAATGTCTGGCTCACTCTCACTGTTGTATCTGTTGAGTTTGGAGTGATAGGTTTCATGACTTTATGGAAAGTAGAACTGGACTGCATTTCTGTGCTTTGCTTAATCTATGGAATTAACTACACAATTGATAATTGTGCTCCACTGTTATCCACATTTGTTCTGGGCAAGGACTTAACAAGAACGAAATGGGTGAAAAACGCCTTGGAAGTGCATGGGGTAGCTATCTTACAGAGCTACCTCTGCTATCTTGATCGGGCTGATTCCTCTCGCAGCTGTGCCTTCAAATCTGACCTGTACACTGTTCAGGTGCTTGTTTTTAATAGCATTTGTCACCTTCTTTCACTGCTTTGCCATTTTACCTGTGATACTGACTTTCCTGCCACCCTCTAAGAAAAAAAGGAAAGAGAAGAAAAATCCTGAAAACCGGGAAGAAATCGAGTGTGTAGAAATGGTGGATATTGACAGTACCCGAAGTGGTGGACCAAATTACAACAGTGTGAGAGCTGCTTGTTATATTTTCACCCTAGGTCTTATCAAGAATGAAGAGATTATATTAATGAAACAATTTTAAAGTTGTTCTTTAAGAAGAAGAAGCAAGCATTGCCAAAAAAGTAAAGAACAAGGGGGGAAACGGGCATTGCAAATTTTCAATCTTTAAAACAAGAGTTGTTATCAGAAAAGTAACACACACACCCACGCATGTACTATACACACACACACACACACACACACACACACACACACACCCCAACCCTAGGAGACCTACAGTCTCTTAAACTAAGATCAAATAGAAGAAAGCTTATTAGCAAGCAGAATCCTATTTAATTCACACTGTAGATGTTACTGGTGTTGTGACAAAAAACCTACTGATTGAAGGGTCAGCTGTCAAGGCAGAAATAGCTTTAAGCAGTTTCAAACAATAATGCTCCCAGAAATTCTGTGGAGCGATAGCTCCAGGCAGGGTCTGTAGTCTGAGGTCTTAGCTGGCTTATCTAGCTCCCCAACACACAGGGGAGATGCTTGTGAAGTTCTGGTCATTGAAAGCAAGTCAGAACTCAGAAACAGACATACCAGCGTGGTTATCATGCATGGGCTGAAATTCAGTCATCTCTACCTACACTCACTCTGCTGAGGCGTTTTGTTGTCTAGAATGAACTTGTCTTAATCCTCCGTCAATACACTGTTAACATTTATATGATTTGGTTAGTGTACCTTTAAACCAGTGACAGTTTCAGCATTGCAGAACTGGGGCGATTCTATTTTGGAATGTCTTGTTACTTGTCACTAAACAGATCTGCTTTATTAGTTAACAGCGTTTATCAGGAGGCTCTGAGTACTCCAAACCACAAAGCCAAACCCAAATCCCCTGGTGTGATGGAAAAAAGCAGTTGTCTACTTGAACCCAAAGACAGTGTCTCCATTCTAACAAAAACAAGTGGCCAGCAGGTACAGCTGTTTGGCGGTGTGGCCCTACTACATGTAGTGTGGATGCCCAGAAACAATGTCTGCCTACACATAGCTGAGAAAGGAGAAATGGACACTGAAAAGGTTATCTGACATAGCTTTCAACCTGTGCTCAATCTGACTTCACTGAAAGATGTGCCTGCGCCAAGGCATAATGGAGAAAAGAAAAGTACTTTATTGAGTGTTAAGTCCTGAAACTGAGAAACTTCAGAGAAATGCAAGCAGGGAGATGAAGGGAAAGGAGAGAGAAAGAAAAGGACTGGAAAACGTAATCACCAACACAAATTGATAACAACAAATTTTCCTGCAACACTGGCTGCACTTTCACCTTTTGGTCCCCCTCCACACATCTTTTTGGGCGACCCTCTTCTTCACTGCACGGCCCTTCTGTACATTAATGCGCCTACATGTTTATACTGTTTGGCTTGAAGTATCTATGGATCTAAACATAAGTGGTTTGATCTGAAGAAGCTGTGTGTATTGTCCCAGACCCTTGCATTTCTTTAAGTCTATAAAAGTGAAGCTAAGACCTGGTCACGTTTGCGACCAAAGTCTACAGTGTTTTATTCCCCTTTTAGAGATGTAGCTTCTTTAGACCTCTGTAGTGGTAAGCATTTCCCAAAAAGCACCTTATCTTTCTGGACTTTTAGCGGACATACTGTGCAACTTTCCTCCTCCACAGAGGAGGAAACCGAGACCTAGAGGAGAATAAAGCGACTCACCCAGGTCACACCACTAGAGGGTGTCCTTTACTTTAGCAGGCCTAAGGCAAGGCAGGCCAATTTTAGATCTTCTCCTAAGAGGGCTATTACTCCCTTCAAAGTATATTTGCAAGGAAAGAACCTAAGACTTTACTGGCCACAAGGCAGACTTTTTTTTGTAATGTTTGGGTAATGTTTGGAATTGGTTTGCCATTGTCTTTTCAATCAGCAAAAATGCCTAAATGATTCAGATGTAACCACACCAAGTGCAAATCTGTGCTTTCTATTTCATGTACTGTTGTCTACACAGTTCTAAATACACATTCAGGAGATCATAGCTAGTGCATTCCACACTTGTTCAATCTCTCCTGCAGATACACTAAGTGATCACACCAACCTGTAATGCACTCAACTGGAAGATAATGAGCTTTAATCTGAGGACAAGTACATTCCTCAAAAAAGGGCAAGTTCGCATATTAGATCTGCGATCAAGTCTCTCTCAAGGGGCCTACAACTAGGCTATTATTTATATACAGCTGAAGAGGGGACTGATTTTATTCTTGAATCATGTGTTACTAAATCCTTTTCTGAACAGTGCATTCTAAATCAACCATTGATTTAGTGTCAGCCACGTGGCATGCCTTGGGTTAAAGCAACTCCACAAAACTGATGCAACACACACACCAATCAAATGGATTTTGTTGAGAATTTAATCGTTAAGTTTTGTCAACAAGAATGACTTTACTGTGGAATTTTGTTTTATGACAGATATTAGTTTTCCAACTTGAATGAGTCTCTGTATTCCTTGGGATATTGTATTTTTAAAATGAAGGGCATTTTCAACCTTGTCAATTTCTCTTTTTCAGCACTTGAAAATCAAGATTTATGGAATTCTGCCTATGGAATGACTTTTTTTTACCTGGGACTCTGCATGCCAAGATTTATTGTTTATAATTTATTGTTAGATCATTATCTATTTGTTAATGTTGATTATTGATTATTGCTCTGACATTTAACTCCTCCTGGAGAAGATACTTTAGAAGTTACTCAAACTGACATCTTCATAAAACTTAAGGCGTTACTTCGTGAAGTTTCACTTTTCAATTGCTATAAAAGAGGAAAGAAATGATCCTATCAAATACTTTTGCAAACGTTTTATTTTCCAATTAATTCCAACCAAGACATCGATGCTCACTTTACCAAAGAAACTTATTTGGTTGGTTTTGAGTTGGTGTTTGTTATTTGTTTACCAAAAGAAAATAATCCACTCATCAAAAATATTTCTCCTGGTCAACTAAAAAACTGTGATGCTTGGGCTTTCTTGACCATATATAAAGGGTGGGGGTGGGGGGTTTCATAGAGAAAATAGAATAGGAGGATATCCTAAGTAAAACCCATCAGAAGTAAAATTCACAGGAAACGCGTGGGGTTTCAAGAAACAAAATTATGTTTGAAGGAGGGGATGCCTGTGAGATCCTAGAAGTGGTAAAGGGAATGATAGCTTTTCAGGCTAGAAGGAGGGCATCTGTCCTACAAGGGGAGAGAAAGACAAGTCTTGGGAACCTCACTGTCTCAGTCTTACAGAAAATAAGTCCATTTGTTTTAAGTCTTAATTTGTTTTGGGTGGGGAAGGGCTTGTTTAGCTTTGGTTGGTGGTGTTTGTGTGTGTGTGTTTTGTCTGTGTTTCCTACCACTTTTATTCCTCAATTTTTAGTTAGAAGTGAGATAATCAGATTCCATCATCTATGGCTATAGTTAATTTTATTTATGCAGTATGCTAAATAAAACCTTTCAAAATCCTTTCATTTTAACTAACCATTACCCAGTTTGTTCTAAGGTGGTATTCTGGGACCATGATACCACTTTCTTCCAGCCCAACAGCAGAACATGGCTCCATCTATCTGCGGAGATGGCGGTGTAAGCCACCTTCAGAGTATGTACGTGAGGCAGGGTTCTTAGGCACAAGGGTAGCCTTGAGTATAGGTGATATACATTTGGATCCCACTAAAGGAGCCATTGCAGCTATTAGTAGTGTTTGACTTCTGTCAATCCCATTTTCTCATCTGTAAAACAGGTTTAATGACATAACTATCCTTAAACTCACTGAATCCTGATTGAGTACCTGATATCACTCAGATATTGTTTACAGAGTTTGAAGGAGAGAACAGTATGCAAGTCAGTGTTCTTAAAATATCTGCCTTCAGGAAGCCTGCATGTGAGTGGTAATGCACATTTGCTATGAGAATTAAGTAAGATGCCTGCAAAGCACTAGTGGCACAGAAAAGGAACTCAAGATATTACGATTTGTAATTTGTCTACCCCACATAATGGTACTAGGGTCCAGGATGCAGAACTACCATGAAGATGGTTTTTGCAGAAGTGGGCAAAGGATTAGGATCATATAATGGTTCGTTGAATTGTCCTAGCCTTTTTTAGGGCATTCAAAATTCAGCTAGATCACCCATCGTGGGGGGTGGGGGCAACTGTGAAGAAAGCACAAACCCTGGATATTGATTTGGGACTAAACTTTTTTGAAACAATGGGATACAGGCATTTTGGGGATGGGGCAAGTGCAAGAGATCTTGCACTTCTCCAGTTGGAGGATCCACTTAGTACTTAATTATGATGCCTGGTTTGCCTGAAGATGTTTGACACTCCACCTGAGCACTTTGCTTTTAACTTTGTGCTATGTAGAAAGCACAGCTATCTAGAGACAAAGTTCTTCATTTTTCAAATACGGAAGCTACAACACAAAGGAGAAGATTATATTAGTACTACTGGATTCTCTGGCAGAAAACTAACAATGGCTGCAGCCAGCACATTGCAGAGTTCCTCCCTATTGTGGTTGCAACTGCTGATTTCTGTCTTGTGACAGTCCAAGAGAAAGCAAAATGGAAAAAAACATGAGCAGGAATCTGTTCGCCTCAATGAGCAGAGGCTCCACCCCAGCCTGCCT
>JAJIBD010016695.1:0-30379 GCA_021461705.1 Cryptotis parvus | reverse complement strand
ATATGGATGCCAGGGATCGAACCCGGGCCAGCATGGGCCAGCCGCATGCAAGGCAACGTCCTACCCGCTGGGCTATCGCTCTGGCCCAACATTATATTATTTTATCAGGACATCTTTATTTTGTTGGAGTTTTATCAAGACACTGTGTTCTACAAAGTTGTTCACAATAGAGTTGTTTCAGGCATTACCAGTGTCCCTTCTTCCACCAATGTCACCAGGTTTCTCCCATGTCTCCAATATGCTCCCTTAGCAGGCAAATAACAAATTTATTTCATATCATTTGCTCACTAGCTCCAACAAAGGAATGGCAAAATGAAATTAAGAAAAATAAAATAATAAATCAGTTATAGTAATTGATTTCTAAGTGATTTTAACCAATATAAATAATATTTCCATTATTAAACTGTTTATAATCTTTACAGATTTACAGACATGGGGCAGAGCTGCTACTTGCTCTCCCTGTCCCCAATCGCTCACAAGGCGCCCAGGAGAGATGGCGGGTTCTAGCCCTGGCCCACCACTCCAGCAGAGCCGCACAACAAGCCAGATGACGCCCCAAACTCCATCGGCCGCCATTTCCACACATCCGGACTTCCCTCTTTTCAGAACTCCACCTAGGGACAGCCTATCACAGCCCGTCTCATCGTGTTCCACCCTGCAGCAGTTTTTTTTCTTCTCAATCCGGCCCAGGTATGCTGATACAGAAACTTAGAGACATGGGCAGAGCTGCTACTTCTCTCTCCTGTCCCCAGCTCAGGAGGGATAGCGGGTTATAGTCCTGGCCCGCCACTCCAGCAGAGTTGCACACCAAGCCAGATGACACCCCCACTCCATCGGGCCGCCATTTTCCACATCCAAACTTCCTCTCAGCGACAGCCTATCACAGCCTGTCTTGCGCGGCGCAAGCAGCCGCGTGGGTTCATCTATAAATGCTAAGTTTTGAGGTGACTACAAGGGTATGCCACCTGCATGGCAAGCCTGGCAAGCTGCCCTGTTTTATTTGATATGCCAAATAGCAGTAACAATTATATTAGTTCATTCCCATATTAGTTCATTCAGGAACATAAAGAGCCTCAAACCAAAATATAATGGTTTGAGGGGCTCTTTATGTTCCTGGAGCGACGCAGATGCCCTTGGGCTCTACTAGCATGAGACAGGACATATAGAGATATTACTGGTGCCTGCTCTAGCAAATAGATGATCAACGGGAGGATAGTGATAGTGATAGTGATAATCTTTTTAACAAAGTAGGGCTAAGCAGATCATTCTTTTCTAATTTTTATTTTTTTAATTGAATCATCACGATACATAGTTACAAAGCGGTTCATGATTGTGTTTCAGTCACATAGTGCTCTAGAACCCAGCCCTTGACCATTATATATTTCCCACCACCAATATTTCCCAGTTTCCCTCCACCCCCTTCCTCCCATTCTTCTTCTATGGCAGGCACTCTTTTCTTTACCTCTCTGTCATCCTCTCTCTCTTTCTCTTTCTCTCTATGAGCCTCCCCAGTTTGGGGCATTATGATATGTAATACAGGTGCTGAAAGGTTATCATGTCTACCTTCAGCACTCACTTCTTGTCTAGAAAGCCATTGTCATAGTAGTTCATTGTCTATTCTAGTTGCCCTCCCCCCCACCACCACATGTGCCAAGCTTCCAACCATGTACCACTCCTTCTGATCCTTGTTTCTACCACACATGGGTATTGGTATCATACTATTTCTTTTATCTCAAATTAAGGAGTTTGCATTGTGCTCACATAAGAAGATGCTCTGTTCTTACTGTGTGAGGTGTGCAAGGCCATGGAAAGCTTGTGCTCATAGGGAACGTGGTGCTTGATCATGAGATGATTGATGTCAAAAGTCAATTCTGGGGGCTGCAGGAATAGCAGAGTGGGAAGGGCATTTTCTTTGTATGCCGCTGATCTGGGGTTGATTCCAGCATCCCATATGGTCTCCTAAGCACTGCTAGAGGTAATTCCTGAGTGCAGAGACAGGAGTAACCTTTGAGCATTGCCAGGTGTGGCCAAAAAAACAAAAAATCAATTCAGAGTGCTAGTGAGATAACAGCAAACCTTGAGAACTGTCTGAGGCAGTTTGAGTTGCTGTAACAAAGACACTTCAGACCCACAGCTGCTGCGCTGCTCGCCGCCCCTATGTGGAAGCAACCCATGGAGCTGACCTCCTGGTAAGGGGGCTCGGTCAGCCCCTGGCCAAGTCCAACATTGCTCCAAGGGTTTGCTCTCATGAGCAGGGGATAGACCTTACTGGCCGTCCTCGGAGTGGAGTTTTGGGCCCTGCCCTTTCCTCTGCCTCCATGCCAGTTGCCCCAGAAGAGAGACCCACCCATGCCAGACTCAGCTAATTTGCAATCCTGGAAGAAATCCAGACCCATCCACTTCAGACCCACAGTGGCACTGCTCTGCCGGGTCCCATGTGGAAGCAACCCCATGGAGCTAACCTTCTGGTAGAGGCTCCAGCCAGCCCCTGGCAGACTCCAACACTGCTCCAAGGGTTTGCTCTCTATGAGCGGGAGAGACTATGTTGGCTGGACTTGGAGTGGAGTTTTGGATCCTGCCCTTTCCTCCACCTCATGCCAGTTGCCCCGGAAGAGAGCACCAGCCATGCCAGATCCACAGGTCCCTTGGCACGCGGGTCACTTTGTGGCGTGCAATATTTTTAGAGGATGCTGATTTTAGTATAAGGTTCTTCCCAAGTTCTTTCCACATTTATAAATAATAGACAGTTCTGATACCAGTAAGCCTAGCTAGAAGCCAGAGCAAACCACACATTATGCAGTCAGTCATTCTCAAAATCCAGACTCCATAGTTCCTCAGAGCTCCATCCAAGAAAAACCTGATCTTCCCCCTTTAAGTTTCATCAGTAAAGGCTCGAGTTGAGAGCCTTCTACTGAGACTATACCACCTACATGGTAAAGCCTGGAAAGCTACCCATGTTTTATTTTCTTGTTATGCCAAAAACTAGTAACAATTATGCACCTCAGTTCCATGACCTGAAGAATGGTTTCGGTCTCCTCCTGTCCCTGGAGCAAGTAGATGCCCTTAGGTTACACTTTGCTTGTGACAGGACTAATGGAGATGTTACTAGTGCCCACTTCGAACAAATCAATGAACAATGGGAAGACAGTGATACAGTGATTAGTAGCTACCCAGCAACTGCTCTCTCAAACCCAGACTAGATGAGAGAGATAGTGCAGAGAGTGAAAAAAAACAAGGGTTTTTAATAAGTGAAAACAATATCCTGGAATTTCATTAATCAAGCAAGCAGGATATAGAAGCAAGAAAGAATAGCAGGTAAGTGTGCATCCTGACCCAATCTACAGCTCAGTCATAGTTTATAATTACACAAATCCTATCTTGAAAACATGGCTATATATATATAAATTAGTCCGATGATTTTATGCCTGTCTCTTTCCCTCTGAGTCATTTCACTCAGCATGATACTCTTCATCTTGATCCATTTATACGCTAATTTCATGCCGTCATTTTCCTGGTATCTGAATATTATTCCATTGTTTAGAGGTGCCATAATTTCTTTATCCAGTCATCTCTTTCAGGCAGTCAGGTTGTTTCTAGTGGCACTCTGGCTATTGTGAATAGTGCTTCACTGAACATTCATTCCTACCAACAATGAAGGAGAGTCCCTTTCTTCCGGCATGCACACCAACACTGGTTGCTCTTGAATTTTGAATGTGTGGTTGGCTCTGGTTTGAGATGCTATCTCATGAATGTCTTGATTTGAAGCTTCCTGATGATTAGTGAGAGAGATCACTTTTTCATATGTCTTTAACCATTTTTATTTCATCATTGGGAAATTTTCTGTTTATTTCTTTGCATTATTTATGGCATTTAATTTTTTATTGTGACGTTATACCTGGATCTATCACATCTTCCAGAAAGGCAATGGAGAACATTACCCATGACTTCTACTCAGATCTCTTTGATAGCCACGTCCCCCTGCCCATGTACCAAATTCTTCAGGATAGAAATGTCGTTCCCAATGTTCTCCCTTCTGAAATGCGACATGCCATTTTTTTTTTTTTTAACCTAAATCAGCTTTTAATAATCTTAAAGAACAACAGAATTTTGGGTCATCTGGTATAGTCACAGGGGCAGCAATTAAAACTTCTTCATTGCACTAATTGCACAGCTGTAATATAAGTTAAATTTGGGGGATGTCCAAAGTTACTATATTTGGAGGCCCCTCTCAAGCAATCTCTGGGATATGCTATCAAACTCACTTGCTGATTCTTTGCCTAGGCCTGGGCAAGGTAATACCAGTGGTATTGGGGACCAGCAGTCCCACATCCAGCAGTGATAGCCGAGCTCCCAGGCCACATCCCTTGGGGCTCAAAGGACATAAGATACTGGAGATTGAACTTGGGGTATCATACATGCAAGGCAATGTGCCCGGTTCTTTGATGCTTAAAAATGTGAGCCTTGAGCAAGTTGTGGGACCTCTATTGTAAGAGGGCAGAGGAGTTTAGTCAGAGGTTAGCTTATCAAATGCACATATAAAGTGGATTATACGTGAGTTGCAGAGCTCACACATTGCATTCTTGCATCTTATGTGCTACTAAATGAAAGAATTTAGTTAATTAATTAATTAATTTTTGAGGTTGGAAGGGCACACCAAGCTGTGCTTAGGGATTACTTCTGCCTCTGAACTTAGGAATCACTCTGGTTGGCTCTGAGCACCTGATTTGGATCTAATTCTGAGTCAGCCATATGTAAGGTAAGTGCCCTACTTGCTGGACTATCAGCCTGGCCCCTAAATTTAAGAATTTTATACATATATACATCAATGGAAATAATCCTTTAGAAAAAAATAGTTCATTACATTAGCAGCACATATAATTTTGAAATGAGTCTCTTGTATGCTTCTTCTTCTTGACCTTCCTGCTGAATTCAGAGCTATTTGCCACTTTCTCCTTCTCTGGACTCTTTTTCCTTTAATTTTTTGGAAAAGAAGCGAACTGCACCAGACCCAGACAAAGTAGACCCGAACACCTGAAGAATATGACATCAGTACTTATCAATACACTAGCTTCGGTTATTCACACATACCTGTCTGAATGCAAGGTTCCCCTCCAATGGAAAATCAGCAGGACAGTTCAAGAAGGGAGACATCCACCACATTGGCAACTATTGCCCCAATCTGTCTGTTGTCCCTTCATCTACAAGCTGTTCACTCGAGTCAGCCTATACAGGACTGGCAGGAAAAGATGAAAGACAACTGTCGGGGCGCTCTGCCGGGGTCCCCGACAGTGCCTGGAAGCGAAGTCCCTTCTACTCCAAAGCCGGGCGAGGAAAGGATGAAAACTCAGGAATCCGGTGTAGTTTTAAAAAGGCTTTACTTATCACAGGTTCAGGCATACAAATCAGCAAAAGGAAAAACCCGATGCTTAGGAATGCAATGAAGTTGGCAGAATGGTTGGTACTGTTTAAGCCACCAGCTGTAGGGTGTTCGGACTGACTACACGGATACTCAAAAAATAATAATAGTTTAGCAAGTGGTTCCCCTTTTTTAAAAACTCCATTTAGTTGGCACAGATATTGACAGTATTATCTCTCCATGAGATTCAGGATCCAGAAGTCCGAAATGCACCATAATTCCCTTACATTTCAGCCAATCGCTCCCCTGAATTAAACCCATACTACCTGGGGAGCAGGTCCTTTTATCCCTGTTTTTAGCATGTAGGGGTCTTGACTTGGGTATATTGTGACAGTCTTAGGGCAGAGAATGTCGAGACTGCCATTGCCTGATGGGGTAGGCCAGAGAGCATTTATTGACTGTAACTCTGTGGATTCTGATTCGGGAGGATACTGGGCAGGTGGAATGAAGGAGAGTGCCCCTGGATTCAGCTGGGCCTGGGCTGGCCCCCACCCAGTTTCCCGCATTAGGGGAGGCATAGATGTTATTTGAGCCTGCGGAGCTTGTGGAACCTGGGAGGGGTCCATGTAACATTTCCTATAAAGGGATTATTAGAATGTTGCCCTGCATTGATAGTTTTAGAAGATGGGCAATCTCTACGGTGTCCCTTCTTTCGCGGGCTAAAGCAGGTTATCTGTCCAGATGAAGCCTGAGGCTGACTTCGCCTCCAAGACCGACAGTCTCTGGCCCAATGTTTTCCTTTTCTGCACCTTGGGCATGGTCCAGGTGGGGCCCTCCGAGGGGTGGAGCTGCGATTATTAGAATAGTTTCTCCGATTATTGTTTATCCTTTTGAAGTTTATTGTTTCCTCCCCTAAAGCTGTTTGACATTTCATCCCTCTCCTGATCTTCCTGCTGTATGGGATAAGCCTCTATATCATCCTGTGTTCTATGGGAGGTTAAACCTACATTTCTACAGGCCTTTAGATACCCCATGAGGTCATCCTTTTCCTTAATACTATATAGTAATGCTCGACATTTTTGATTAGCATTCTCATATGCTAAGTTTCGTTTAGGACTTCTTGGAGTGGTTGGGTCTTGAACCTGTCTTTGGATTGTTTCACATAATCTCCCAACAAAATCAAAGTATGGTTCATCACGACCCTGGTAAATTTCGTATAGCTACCTAGAAATTCTGGGTCGGAACCTACTCTTTCCCACGCTTTTAATGCTGTCTCCGAACAAATTTTAAAAAATAGGTTCAGGTAATGTCACTTGTTTTGCTTTCTTTTTCCATTCACCTTCACCTTTTAGCATGGCAAAAGTTATATTATGGCCTGATTCCTTTTCTCTTAAAGTGTCAATATTCAGGTTAACCCCGTCTGCATACCACATTTGCCATTGCATGTACTGTGATTTGTTTAGACAAGTATGGGCTACCATTTCAAAGTCTCCCAATACCCATTGACTATTTTCACTCCAATCAGCTAAATATTTTAAAGTATAAGGACTTGATATTCCAATCCTGTCGAAGCCTTCCTAAACGGGGTTATTGACTCAATTTTTAAGTCTTCATGAATCGGTTATACTTTATCTTTAGATTGGTCATGAGAAAGATTGCTGCGCTTTGCTCTTTGATTCCAGCTAACCTGTTCCTCCAGTTCTTCCTCATCAGAGCTTGTAGTATCTGGCAGAGGAACATCTACCCCATTGAGGGTATTAACTCTGGGGAGATTTTCAGCTTGGGAATTTGCCTCCTCTGGGTTTTCCTGTTCCCTCCTCTAAGTTATCAGCCACATTAGAATTCTTTTTAGATTTTTTTGCTGGGAATGTATACACCTTTTTCAAGTCTACAGCCTTGGGCGTGTTTGTGAACGGCTTTTAGTTGGTTCACGCCTCAGTATTGGGTATGCGCTAGGTCCTGATTGATAAGTTATGAAATCAGAAATCTCCCTGCGTAACACATCCATTTCTTGGTTTAAGTTTTCAAGTTTCCTATATATTTCTTCCTTTTGTTCTTTCAATCTTATGTGTAACTTCCAAACTTCCTCTTTCTGTCCATCTATTCTACCTCTCTGTTTGTCAATTTCTTCCTCTAAGATAGTGCTGATTTTATCGATATCCTTCTTCTGCTCTTCAAACTTTACTTCAAATTTTAAATCCTGTTTAATAATTTTACATTCCTGTTCTTCTAATTTTTCTTTGAATTTTAAATCCTGTTCTTCTAATTTTTCTTTGAATTTTAAATCCTGTTCTTCTAATTTTTCTTTGAATTTTAAATCCTGTTCTTCTAATTTTTCTTTGAATTTTAAATCTTGTTCTTCTAATTTTTTTTGAATTTTAAATCCTGTTCTTCTAATTTTTCTTCGAATTTTAAATTCTGTTTAATAATTTTACTTTCCTGTTCTTCTAATTTCTTTTCAAATTTTAAACTCTGTTTAATAATTCTGTCCTCAAGCTTTAAGACCAGTCTACCTGTAGTTTTATGATACTCACTTATTTCTTTAATCGCTGAGTAAACCTCGTCCCTTAAGATTGCATTCAATTTATTACTTTCTTCCCTCTCTCTATTAAACATTGTCCTTACACAAAGGTACAGTTTAAAAATCGCAAGGACCCAGATGATTTGTGAAAAGATAGAGTAGTTCTCAGAAAGGAACTTTATAGACTGGGCTATGTATGGTTCTGAGTCAATAAAAGATACAATGTATCTATACCATGAGATATCCATCATTTTACTCACGGTTCGGAGGCAGATGATCTCTGTCCGATGATAATTAGACCAGACGATGTTCCCGTGGTGCCCACGACAGGACGCCAAATGTCGGGAGCTCCCGCCAGGTCCCCGACAGTGCCGGGAAGCGAAGTTCCCTTCTACCTCCGGGGCCGGTGAGGAACGGATGAAAACTCAGGAATCCAATGCAGTTTTAAAGGCTTTACTTATCACAGGTTCAGGCATACAAATCAGCAAAAGGAAAAACCCGATGCTTAGGATTCCAGGCTAGGAACCCCAGCCACGTGTAGGCCAAGATGGCGACCACCTCGTGTCAAAGCTTCCAAGGGGGGATGAACGCTCACAAGGAGAGAGAGATCCCACAAGGAAGAAGGAGGGGAGAGGAGAGCGGAACCGGCTAGTTTATATCCCTGTAACTCAGACCTTCCTCCCACTGTTATGGAAAGCAGGGGGGTCCAATGCCCTTAGGTAATCCCCTCCCTGCACCTCACCTAGGGCCTTTACTGTGCTAATGTTTTGAGCCGAAATCTGCTTAGGGAATGCTTTTGTAGTGTAGAGAAGGGGGTTTCTGAGATGGCATGTATCTGTACCTTGACCAACACCAATGCCAGTTAAATATTTTTGCAAGCCTTCACAAGTCTCCTCTACTTCATTGTAGTTTTATATTTTAGTTGCCTTTGAGTATATCAGGGAGCCATGCTTGTTTGCTTGGAAGCAAACAGCATTTCTCTCTGGTCTAATTACCTAGGTGTACTACGTGGCCAGGCTAATATGCTGGTAAGATCTAGCTAGTCCCACGATGATTGTGGTAGCATGGGAGAATATTTATACCAGCTAGTACAGCATACATGGTCGGATAAACTGCCACATTTAGACTACCACCTTATCTACGGACTGATTTGCGGGAGGCAATCCAGAGCAGATGCAGCAGCCCTTAGGAGTCCTGCAACAGACAACCATGCGAGCAAGCTGGCTTCCGAAAAGGATTCAGCACAATCGACCATATCCACACGGTAACCAAAGCTCATTGAGGTTTGTAGGGAGATCAAGATGCTGCTCTGCCTCACATTCATTGGATTTGAAGAAACCCTTTGATTCTGCTGAGACCAAAGCAGTCATTGAAGTGCTAGCCAAACAGGGCGTTCAAACCCAATACATCAAGATCCTTCATGAGCTGTAATATGGATTCATCACCCGAATCTCTCTATTCTACAAGGAAGTGATCATTGATGTCAAAAAGGGGGGTTCTGCAGGGTGATGCCATTTCAATGAAACTCTTCAGTGTGAGAATGTCATGCAGCAATTGAAATTGGAAGGAATGGGAGTGAAGATATACGGTCGATAACTACACCAGCTCCGCCCTTAACTGATGACATCATTCTTTTTTTTTTTTAATTTTTTATTTTTTAAAATTACAAAGATATACAATTAAAAAGTTCATATTTGGGTTTTGGTCAAACAGTGTTGCAGCACCCATCCCGCCACCAGTGCCCATCTCCCACCACCAACATCCCTGGTTCCCTCCCCCTCCCCAGCCCTGCTCCATGGCAGGTTCTTGATTTCTTTCCATTTCTCTCTCTTTCTCTTTTCCTTCCCCTCCAGACTATGAATTACAGAACATACATTAAAGGGTTGTCATGTGTATCTTTTTTGCCTCTATTTAATGCTCAGTTCTAGGTTGGCATTAGTACCCTCAACAATTGTCAGCGCACACTGTTCCATTTCTGTCTTACCTAGCCTCTGAATCCCACACGTTTGTGATAATTTCCACCTTTGACAGGACCTCCTGATATATGTTTCACTTGATCTTGGATATTGGTATCATAATATGTACCTATATATTTATGTTATGCAGATAAATGCAGTCATTCTGTATCTGTCTCTCTCCTTCTTGCTAATTTCGCTCAACATATTCTTCTGGAAAACAATATGGACTTTCCTCCAAAGACTAGAAATTGAACTCCTATTTGACCCAGCGATACCACTCCTGGGAATCTACTCTGGGAAGCCAAAAATACGCCAGCGGAAACACCATCCCTACTTTAATGTTCATAGCAGCATTATTCACAATAGCCAGAATCTGGAAGCAACCAGAGTGCCGGTAAAATCGATGACTGGATAAAAAGCTTTGGTATATCTACACAATGGAATACTATGCAGCTGTTAGGAAAAATGAAGTTATAAAATTTGCCTATAAATGACATCATTCTAATAATACCAAACATTTGCGGCACAAAAATGCTGGCTATTTTGACCGTGAATGTATAAAGGTAGGTCTACAGCTGAATCTCAACAGAACAGTGTTTACAAAAGTGAACTAGTTCCAGATGCTCCATTCACTCTCAATGAAACAAACATCGCTGAATGCAGCAGTTATGTGTACCTAAGTTGAGAACTCAACATTACAGAAGATCTACCACCTAATTTTGCAGGGAGAAAGAGAGCGGTGTGGAATGCCTTCAAGAGCATTGAAGAAATAGCTAAAAGGGACAAATAACCTCCTGCTCCAGGCACATCTCTTCGACTCCACTATTCTCCCTGCATTAACATACGCTGCAAAGACCTGGGTCCTATGAAAGCAGATGAGAATGCTGTTCGGATCTCCCAAAGAGGAATCAAAAGAGCTATGCTTTGGAATATCACGCCTCACTCAAGTGAGAGAAGGAATCTGAGTTCCGACCTCCATAGGTGTTCCAGAGTCAGGGATGCTGTCTCGTTTGCCAAGGCATTGGAAATCAGATGGGCTGGACATGTAATACGATTTGGGAGACAACCGTTGGACTAGAGCCGTTACTGACTGGATCCCACTGGACGGTAAAAGATCACGTGGCAGCCCAACTAAAAAGATGGTTAGACTTCTTCATCAAGACCCTGGGCAAACGGTTTGAGGCTCTTAGCATTCCTGGAGCAAGCTGACGCCACTGGGCTACACTAGCACGTGATAGGGTCAAATGGAAGCATTACTGGTGCCCCTCAAGCAAATTGACGAATAATGGGATGTCAAGTGATCAAGTGATCAAATGAAGTTTTCCCTATGCCTTATATGTCTTGAATAACGACCCCTTATCAGATGGGTTTAGATAGTTTTCCCTATCTGCTGGCTCTCTTTGCATCCTGGTCACTAATTATTTTGAGAGGAAAAGAAGCTTTTCATTTTCATGTAGTCCCATTTGTTTATCTTTGCTTCCACTTACTTGATAAGTGGTGTTCATCTTTAAAGACACGATTAGCTTCAATGTTATGGAGGGTTCTACCCACATTTTCCTCCATGTACCTTATGCTGTATTTTATTCTCAACCTTCTTTCTACTACTTGTCCTTTTGCATACTATTATTTTAGAGTAAATACCTTTTTAAATAAAAAGGGAAGATAGTTAAGGCTCTACATTTGTGACATATGAGTTAATTAACTCCGAATTAGTTACTTTGGGCATCTGTAATATTTCCAATCTTAAAACCTCAGTTGCACTTTCATTCTAGTTCCTTACACTTAAAAAGGAGGATCCCATTGTGGGAAGTTATGGACCCAGGGCAAGCCATGAGTATGCTACTCTGGCCTCAACATGGGATGGACTAAGTGTCCTGAGCAATATAATAAGCTAAGAGTGCCCTCATAGAATAAATTCTGTTGTGACCCAAAGATAAGTAACTGGTGAAGGACCTTGTTGGGTTAGGAAAAAAACGTTTGTCCAGAGGATTCTAGTCTGGAATATATGGTGAGCGAGATGTCCCCAGAAATAGCCACCCTGTAAGCTGAATCCTGGGTGTAGATACATGTCTGCATCTCTTACTGTGTTTATATAAAATGACTAGAAATATTATTAAGAACTAAATGTCATACCAGAAAAAGGAAAGGAGAAAACAATATGGCGTTAACTGGAATTCTGCCTCTGTCCTGGGAAGTTCTATAGGCCCAGGGAATTATTCTATCTCTTGGAGCAGGTCCCCTAGTAGAGTGTCCCAGGAAGGAGTGATTTACACCCTATCATTGTTTTAGTGTCAGAGTCCATCACCTCTTGCATCTCCAAATCCCCAACCTCTTGGGAAGAATTAAAGAGCAGACTTGACTTGAATAAAGTGTTAAAAGACAAAATAATTATGGCAAATGTATATTGCACATGTTAACTTCCTTCCAAGCAAACAGTTTATGTAGTAGTAAATTTCCTTCAGTGGAAGTCACACAATCCTGTGGGGATACCACAGTAGCCCCCTCAGCAACATAGAGTTAAAGGCACTGGTATATTTGATGGAGAAACAGCTTAAATTACGACTTCTTGAAACTTTCTTTTCAGAATGGAATTCTCTGTTTATACAAAAAATCGGCCAAATGGAGTTTGTTGATTGACTCTAAGGAATATTAATTCTAACATGTTCCCTTGGGTGCTCTGCAAACTGGAAATTCTGCCTCCCCAATATCAATTCAGGAAATGAATACTGGCCACTGGCTTTAATGGACATAAAACTGCTTTTATAACACACTTAGACATCCAGATGACCATAAATGCTTTACATTTTCTGTTCCATCTTCTAACAAGAGAGCACCCATGTGCAGATTTCAGTGGAATGTTTTAACCCTTGGAATGATCAACTCAAATTCACCTAACCCTAACCTGTCAATAACTTATGTAGTTTTACATCCTGCTGGTACAAGATTTTATCATAATTTTCACTGTATCACTGTCTTTCCTTTCATCATCAATTTGCTCGAGCGGGCACCAGTAACATCTCCATATGTCCTGTCTCATGCTAGTAGAGCCCAAGGGCATCTGCTTGCTCCAGGAACATAAAGAGCCTCAAACCATTCCATCCGGGTCAATTGTTACTGGTATTTGGTATATCAAATACGACATGGGTATCTTGGCAGGCTCTGCATGCAGGTGGCATCATGATTATATTATTCACTATTTGGATGATATTTTGTTTGCATATTATAATGCCAGAGAATGTCAGAGATTATATGATTATTTGATGACATGTTCGGCCAGCAGCTTCTTACAAGTTGCCACAGAGAATTCTAGATGGTGCCACTGGATTAATATTTGGGTTATGTTCTTTTGCACATTACAGCGCACCCCCCAGAAAATTTCTATCATCAGAAAAAAAACCTCATAACTCTTAATGATTTTCAAAAACTTCTGGGAGACATTAGTTGGGTAAACCCCTCCCTTGGAATTCCCAACTCAGAGCTTAGCAACTTGTTTCTCACACTTGAATGTAACTCCACCTGGAATCCCAAGACAATTAACCCATGATGCTCAAAAGAAATTAGAACTTTTTATGGAGACTCCAAAAGTCCCACCTTTGCACAATTGCTCCTGGAGAAAAGGTGTGGTTACTGCTCTTTTCTAAATCCCAAGCCTGAACTGCTGCTATAGCCCACTTACCTTGCCCACCAGAATAGCTCTATTTATACAACAAACAGCTTCACACACTTATGACATATTTAGAGTTAATAGACACCCTTATAATTAAGGTAAGATGTAGTGTGCAGGGAGGACTAGGCTACCTCCTTCAAGTTATTATCCTTCCAATACCTAAGAAAGAAATTGAATCTATTTTGCCCACAGGAGAGACTTTTCAAAGATTTTTAGAGATTTCTCAGGAGAAATTTCCTTTCATTACCTGGATGGGAAAGCCTGGGGTTTCTTGCTCCTTTATCAAATGTTAACTGATCATATATTTGAGGGTCTGTGACATCATATTCCACTCTGTTCCACTGATCTGCAGGTCTGTCTTTTTTCCAGTACCATGTTGTTTTAATTACTACTGCTTTATAATTCAGTTTGAAATTGGGGAATCTGATGACTTTCACCTTCTTTTCCAAGTATTGCTTTAGTTTTTCATGGGAGTTTAGTGTTTCATACAAATTTCAGAAGTGTTTTATTTATAATTTGAAATATATCATGTGTGTTTTATAGGGCTTGCACTGAATCAGTATAATGCTTGGGGAGTACTGCTGTTTTGAAAATGCTAATTCTCCCAATCCATGAACAGCAGATATGTTTCATTTAATCATGTACATTTTTATTTCTTGAGCTAGTGTTTTGTAGTTTTCTTTGTACAGGTCCTTCACCTCTTTATTTGAACAGATTCCTAAGTACTTGGTTTTCTGAGATGCAATTGTGAGCAGGATTATTTCCTAATATTTCTTTCTTTTCTTTCATTATTTATATATAGGAAAGCCATGGACTCTGGGGTATTAATTATGTCAATCTAACACTTTACTATACAAAACTTTTATTTCTAGGATTTTTTGTAGATTCTTTGGGATTTCCTAAGTATATCATCATGTCATCTACAAATAAAAAAAAGCTTGACTTATTTCTTTTCTATATGGATGCCCTTGTATATTTTACTTGCATAACTGCTATGGCAAGTACTTCCTCTACTACACTGAATAGGAATAATGAGAGTGGGCAACATTGACTTAGGGCCTGGTCTTACAGGGAAAGCCCTTAGCTTTTCCCTTGATGATAATGTTTGCAGTTGGCATGTAATAGATGGATTTACTATATTAAGGAAAGCTCCTGCAACTTCCATTTTATTGAGAATTTTTAATGATGAACAATTGATGGATCTTGTCAAATGGTTTCTTTGCATCTGTTGATATGATCATATGATTTTTATGTTCTCTTTTGTTGATAAGGTGTATTATGTTGATTGACGGAATGTTAAACCATCCTTGCATCCCAGGATGAATCCTACTTGATTATGGTGTATGATAATTTTTATAACTAGTTGGATTCTATTTGATGATAATTTATTGAGGACATTTGAATTTCTGTTCATCAGAGATATTGGTTTTCAATTTTATTTTCTTGTGGTGTCTCTGTCTGCTTTGGGTATCAGGGTTATATTTGCCTCATAGTAAATGTTTGGGAGTTACTGTTCCTTCAATTTCCTGGAAAAGTTTGAGGATTAGCAGTAAGTCCTTTCAAAGGATTCAGGTAATCCACTAGTAAATCCACCTGGGCCAGGCTTTTGTTTTGGGGGAAGCGCTCTGGTTACCATTTCAATTCCTCAGTGGTTTTAGTTTGGTTCAGGTTTTACCATTCTTCTTGGTTCAGATTGGAAGGTTTTAGGAATTCAAAAAATTTCTCCAATTTTTTCAAGGTCCTGCTCTCTCCTGGCATAATGATTCTCAAAGTAATCTCTGCTGGTAGCTTGAATTTCTGTAGTTTTGATTTGATGTCCTTCTTTTTCATTTCTGATTATGTTTATTAGGATTCTTTCTCTCTTTTTTATCTGTAGCTCTTGCTAATAGTGTATCGATCTTGCTCATTTTCTCAAAGACCCAGCTCTTTATTTTATTGATCTTTTGGAATGCTTCCTGGGATTATTGATTTTCTGCACTAAGTTTTATTATTTCCTTCCTTCTGCCTGATTTGGGCTCCTTTTTTGGGTTATTTTCCAAGATCTTAAGCTGTGAGGTTAAATTGTTTATGTAGGCCCTTCCTTCCTTCTTGATGAATGTTTGCAGAGTTATAAACTTTTTTATTAACACTGCTTGTGCTGTGTTCCCACAAGTTTTGATAGCTTGTGCCCTCTTACTCATTTGTTTTCAGGGTGTTTTTCGTTTCCTCTTTGATTTCTTCTTTAAGCCACTGGCTACTCAGTAGAGAACTGATTAATTCTCAGCTGTTTGGTTTGATTCTCTGTTTCTGTATGTGATTCACTTCTACATTCATTGCATCTTGACCTAAAAAGAGAATTTATACAATTTCAATTCTCTTAATTTTATGATGTTATGATTTGTAGCCCAGAATGTCTGCCCTCTTTTATAGTGTCCCACGTGCACTGGAGAAGAATGTGTATTCAGCTTTTGGAGAATGAGATTTATATGTGTATACACTAAACCCCTCTCTTCCATTTCATTCTTCAGATAAATTATTTCCTTTTTTGTTGCTGTTTGGGTCACACTCAGCAATGCTCAGGGTTACTCCTGTCTCTGCACTCAGGAATTACTCCTGGCAGTGCTAGGGGACCATATGGGATGCTGGGGATCGAACCCGGTGGGTCGTGGTGATAGGCAAATGCCATCCCCACTGGACTACGGCTCTGGCCCCAAGTATTTCCTTGTTAAGATTTAGCTTAGTTGATCTATTAAGAGGTGACAAAGTGGTGTTGATATATGCAGCTACTATTGTGTTGCTATCACTGTTTTTATTCAAGACTATTGGCAGTTGTAGAAATGTGAGTTCTTCCTGATATACATATCCCTTGATCATTAAGAAATGACCATTATTTCTTATAACTTCTTTACCCTGAAATGTATGTTGTCTTATGCTAGTATGGTCACCCTCTCCTTCCTTGAGGTGTTTGTTTGCTGGAAGTATTGTTTTTCAGCCTTAGACTTTAAGTCCGTGTTTGCTTTAATTGTTCAAGTGTGTTTCTTGCAGTCACAGAGTGTTGGGTAAAATTTTGTAATCCATCCTACCACCCTGTGCCTCTTGATTGGTGTATTTAGTTTAGTCCTTTGACATTTAGAGAGATTATTATGGTGGATGTTTTGCCACATTTCTGTAAGAATTTAATATACATGTTAACTGGCTTAATGTGTTCTGTTTAGTTCTTCTTAATGTGCCCTGTTTAGCAAATTTTTGTCAAGGAAGTTCCTAAGTTGTTATTTATATCTGTTGTTTATTCAGACCTGTTCTTTCAAATCTGAAAAGTCTGGCTATGTAAAATATTTTTTGGTGAGACTTTCATTTTATGAAATTTCTTCACCGTATTCTACTTGGGCCCGGAGGGTTTCATTCCATAAGTCTGCTGTGTATCTTAAAGATGCTCATTTATAAACAATTTCTATCTTTGTTCTTGCTACTTTCAATATTCTACCTCTATAATATTTATCATTCTGAATAAGATGTGTTTTGAGGTACATTTATTTGAATTGCTTTTAGCTTCCTTTGAGCCTGCTGATCTGTGTACATGCACTCTTCAGCTCTGGGAACTCCTCAACAATGATGGCATTGACAGTTGCTCCTTGATCGGGGTTTTCTTCCCTGACCCCTGATACGCCAATATTTATTGTGTTGCTCCCCATGAATTCATCTTGATGCTCTCTTGTCATCAGTTGTTTTATTGTGAGGCTCTTTTCCATCTGGTGTTGTTTGGAAATTCTCTGCACATCATCTTGGAGATCACTGATTGTGTTTCAACAGCTATTATTCTGTTGCTGAAGCCTTCCAGTAAGTTTTTCGTCCCCCTATCAGAATTTTCAGGTTTGTTGTTTCTCCTTGTATTTTGTTTGAATCTGTATTCCTGCTCTCATATTCTCTTATATTTTATTTGTACTGCCTTCTATTGTTCCTTAACCATTCCATTCTAAACCCATTAACAGAGGGATTATATAGTGCATTCTTGCTGGTTGGGTCAACTGGGCTAGCATCTTCACTTACTAAGCCTGATTGATTTCTACATTGTTTTACATTGTTGCCTTTGTAATTTGGAATTGTTTTTTGCATGTTTGGGTGTGATTAGGAACACACTTTAGTGTTCAACTGTCTTCATAGTCGAACAGTTTACACTGAGCTATGTAGAGTTGAATAAATGCAGGGCTGGGGTTCATTGGGACATGTGGAGGAAAATGACTCTCCTGGATTCAAAGTAGACCCTCACTGGCACCGAAGTTTTTAATTTGTTGAGGCAAATCATATGTACCATTTGTGAGTGCCATAATCATTTCCTTTAGCTATTTATTCAATGCTCTTGAAGGCATTCCATGCCGCTTTCTTCCTCCTGTGCAGCTCGAGTTTTAGGTCGTTAATCATGTTGACTTCTCAACCTAGGTACACATAACTGCTGCATTCAGAGATGTTTGTTACATTGAGAGTGAATGGGGCCTCTTGACCTAGTTCATTTTTCATGTACATTGTTTTGTTGAGATTTAGCTGTAGACCTATCTTTCCACATTCTAGGTCAAAGTCAGCCAGCATTTGTGCTGCTTGGCTAATGTTTGGTGTTATTAGAACGATGTCATCAGCCAAACGGAGGTGGTGTAATTGCCGACCATCTATCTTCACTTCATTCCTTCCCATTCTAATTTTTTGAATGATGTTCTCAAGGGTGGTGCTGAAGAGTTTTGGTGAAATGGTATCATACTGCGAAACCCTTCTTTTGACATTAATGATCACTTCCTTGTAGAACTGTGTGATCCTGGTGGTGAATCTATAATACATCTCACGAAGGATCTTGATATATTGGGTTTGAGCTCTCTATTTGGCTAGGGCTTTGATGACCACACTTCGGTCTCAACAGAATCAAAGGCTTCAGGCACATCTCTTGACTCCACCATTCTCCCTGCATTAACATATGCCTCAGAGACCTGGGCCCCTATGCAAGCAGGATTAGAATGGTATTCAGGTCTGCCAAAGATGAATCGAAACAGCTACGCTTGGAAGATCATGCCTCAATTATGTGATAGAAGGAATTCAGAGTTCCAACCTCCATTGACGAGCCAGAGTCAGGGATGCTGTCTCCTTTGCTAAGCATTTGAAATCAGATGTGATTGACATGTAATGCAATTTGGAGACAACCGCTGGACTAGAGTCATTACTGACTGGATGTCAAAAGATCATATGGCCACTCACCTACAAGATGGTCAGACTTCTTTGTCAAGACCCTAAACAAACGGTTCGAGGCTTTTCATATTCCTGAAGCAACCAGATGCCATTGGGCTACACTGGCACGTGATAGGGTCAAATGGAAATATTACTGGATGCCTGCTCGAGCAAATCAATAAATAAGTGATGTCAAGTGATCAAGTGAAGTGATAATCATTGCCACTTGCTTAGAAAAATTTTCCTGTTCTTTAGAGATGTCATTACTGCTCCTCATAAAACTGATTTTATTTTATTTTTTTTTTTTGCTTTTTTGGGTCACACCCGGCAATGCTCAGGGGTTACTCCTGGCTCTGCACTCAGGAATTACTCCTGGCGGTGCTCGGGGACCATATGGGATGCCGGGGATCGAACCCTGGCCGGCATTGGCCGGCCGAGTGCAAGGCAAACGCCCTACCCGCTGGACTATCGCTCCGGCCCATAAAACTGATTTTAAAGATATGAATTTAGTAAGATTTTTGCCGGTCCATGTAGCTCTCTATCATTCCTCCAAAACTGATTGATAAACTAAATAGTGTTATTGGTGAAGTGTTCATTTTGTTGAGATAAATTTTCAATTTTGTACTAAATTTCTCCATAATCTTCTGGCTTGCAAAGCTTGATTTGATAGATCCACTGTACATCTTATTGACTTTTCTTTGTAAATTCCTTTTTTTTGGTCTTTCTCTTCAGTATTCTGTCTATCTCTGTATTTTGTCAGTCTGAATGAAATGTGTATTGGATTTTTCCTAATTGTGTCTATTTTTGTGTGGATCTTTTTGACCTCTTTGATCTCGGTATCTGTAATCCTCAACTCTGGGAAATTCTCATCTATGATTTCTGTAAGTCTTGTTTATTCATCATCTTTTCCATCCTATTCTTCAGGAACTCTGATTGTATTGCTTTCTATTTTTGAAATATTTCACTTGAAAGGGAAAACATACATCTCATTTTTTCTTCTGTTTTGGGGCGGGGGTGTGTGAAATCAGTGGTGCTCAGGACTTTCTCCTGATTCTGCACTCAGGTTGAACTCTTATAGTTCTCAAGGGACTATATGGGATATTGTCAGAGATAGAACCCAGGTTGCCTATCACAAGGCAATCACCATAATCACTGTGATATCTCTCCAATCCAAAAACGCACTCATTTAAATTTTGCTATTTTTAGATATATTTTATTAAACATCATGATTTACAAGTTATTCATTATTTATGAATTTTAGACATACAATGGCTAATATTTTAGACATGCAATGTTCCAAAACCGATTTAACCACCGGTTTCAACTTCCCTCCACCAGTCAATATTCGTGGGTTCACTCTCCTTTTGTACGAGTCCCAGCCTGCCATCTTGAGGGACACCTTTTTTAAATTTGGTGTTCAAAGATGGGTCTCTGATATCAGTGTCATTAACTTTTGTGGCTTAGATATTTAGCTCTATCATTCCTTAACAACACCCATGTACCTGATACTCTTCACTTTGTCCCTCATTACTTCTCATCTATCTATTCTTCCATCCTTCTCTCTGTATTTCCTTCTCCCCTGTACTCTTGGGCCAAGGATGATAAGGATGATCTAGGCATTCTCCTTTTTAACCATTATATTTGGCCATTCATTTATTCTAAATACCATGTATAGTATGGGTTGTGTGTTTATCATATCATCCTGTGTTTATCCTTCTTCTTCTGGCATAGCTCATTTAATGTGATATCTTACAGTTTCACCCATATTTCAGCAAATTGCATGATTTCATCATTCCTTACATTTGCATCATAAGGTATATATATATATATATATATATATATATAATACCATATACCACATTTTCATTGCTATTTTCATTGTTAGGAAATAGATAAACAGAGCAAATTTTTTATCCTTTCCATCCAGAATGCTGGAGTTTGCAGATAGAATGCTGTGTTGGAATGTGTTCCCGAGTGGGGATTACTCTACCTGTTTTCTGTCTACATCTTCAAAGATTGTTCTGGTAGTGAATCTCTTTAAAAAGAGGACTATAATTACTGCAACATAAACCCTCATATATGTAAAAGTCTAAGATATTTAGACATTTGACCAAAAAACATAGTTTTCCTTTTTGTGTTTACTGGTTTTAAGCAATAAATACTCTACTTGGAAGACACTATGGCTCTCAAACCATAGAATGTTATCTCCCTGACCCTATACTTTTAATCTCTTTCTTCTCTTTCCTTAATCCTTGTGGTACCCCTACTTCAGGTCTGTTCACTTGGGGTTGGTACCTGGCACTTCATGATCCACTTAGCTGTCAATTGACATCTAGCTTGATTCTAGATATTAGATATTTTATTGAGTGTTGCAATGGAAAATGGTGTCCATATACCCCAGACAATATTCCCAACACAGCGTTTGAGAGTTCTTCTTTTACCACATCACTTTTAACACAGATTGTTCTCAGATTTTTGATATGTGGCATTCTAACTACGCACGATGATATCTGATTCTTGTCTTTATTTGGATTTTCTTAATAACAGGTGACAATGGGAAATTTTCCGTGTGTCTGAAAGCTATTTACTGTTATTTCTCAGAAAAAAATTCTCCCTTCATTTCCTCTTTTCATTTATTGATGGGTTTTAAGGATTTTTAAAATCTTATTTGAGTACTTTATGAATCCTGTATCACTTGTCACTTGTATCAGTTGTCTTCCCTTTGATCATCGATTTGCTTGAGCAGGCACCAGTAACATCTCCATATGTCCTGTCACATGCTAGTGTAGCCCAAGTGCATCTGCTCACTCCAGGAACATAAAGAGCCTAAAACCATTCCATCAGGTCAATGGAAATGGGATTTATAATTATTACTGGTATTTGGTTCATCAAAATCGACACCGGTAGCCTGCCAGGCTTTTCCTTGAGGGTGGGATACTCTTGCAGTTGCCTCAAATCTCAAGCATTATGGGTTGTCGGGGATCAAACCTGGTTCAACTGCTTGCACGGCAAACACCCTACTTGGAGTACTATTGCTTCAGCCCCATATCCCTGTCATTTTTATCTCAAATGCTCACAAGTATTCAGTAAATATTAGCTGATGACATGGCTGGAGGTGGGAAATAATAGCAGATAAAACTAAGTCCCGGACAAAAGAAGAATGAAAAAGATGGTTTTTATATTTTCTCTTATTGATATGATGTATTATGTTGATTGACTTGCGAATGTTGAACCATCCTTGCATTCCCGGGATGAATCCTACTGGTCATGATGTATGATCTTTTTTGATGAGTCTTTGGATTCTGCTTGCTAGTATTTTGTTGAAGATCTTAGCATCTGTGTTCATCAAGGAGATTGGTCTGTAATTTTCCTTCTTTGTGTTGTCTCTCCCTGCTTTGGTTATCAGGGTGATATGCGCCGTAAAAGCTGTTAGGGAGTGTTTCTGTTTCTTCTATTTCCTGGAAGAGCTTGAAAAGTACTGGCAGTAGGTCCTCCTTAAAGGTTTGGTAGAATTCGCTAGTGAACCCATCTGAACCTTGGCTTTTGTGTTTGGGCAGACTTTTAATTACTGCTTCAATTTCCTCGATGGTGATAGCCAACCCCATTAGAAAATGGGGGAGAAGAGATGAACATAAACTTCGACAAGGAAGAAATTCGAATGGCTAAAAGGCATATGAAAAAAATGCTCATCATCACTAATCATCAGAGAGATGCAAATCAAAACAACAATGAGATATCACCTCACACCACAGAGACTGGCCCATATCCAAAAGGGTAAAATCAACAAGTGCTGGCGTGGATGTGGGGAAAAGGGGACTCTCATACATTGTTGGTGGGAATGTCGACTTGTACAACCTTTCTGGAAAACAATATGGACATTCCTCCAAGACTAGAAATTGAGCTCCCCTTTGACCCAGCCATACCACTCCTGGGAATATACCCGGGAAGCCAAAAACACACAGCGGAAACACAATCCACACTTCTATTTTCATAGCAGCACTATTCACAATAGCCAGGACCTGGAAACAACCAGTATGCCCGAGAACTGATGACTGGATAAAGAAACTGTGGTACATCTACACAATGGAATACTCTGCAGCTGTCAGGAAAAATGAAGTTATGAAATTTGCCTATAAATGGATGAACATGGAAAGAATCATGTTGAGTGAAATTAGTCAGAAGGAAAGAGAGAGACATAGAATGACTGCATTTATTTGCATGGCATAAATATAACAGGCGATCTTACCAAAAGTGGAAATTACCACAAGCGGGTGGGAGTCAGAGATTAGGTAAGATAGAGAAGGGAACATGTGTGAATAAATGTCAAAAGGTCTGATACCAATATAGAACTGAGCATTAAATACAGACAGAAAATGCAAATGATGGCTTCTAAGTGTATGTAGTCACTTGATCACTTGATCACTTGAATCACTTGAATCCCGTTATTCATCAATTTGCTCAAACGGGCGCCAGTAACATTTCCATTGGACCCTATCACGTGCCAATGTAGCCCAATGGCATCTGGTTGATTCAGGAATATGAAGAGCCTCAAACTGTTCCTTCAGGGTCTTGACAAGCAAGTCTGACCATCTTGTAGGTGGGTGGCCACATGATCTTTTGACATTCCGTGGGATCCAGTCAGTAATGGCTCTAGTCCAGCGGTTGTCTCCAAATCGCATTGCATGTCCAGCCCATCTGATTTTCGATGCCTTGGCAAACGAGACAGTGTCCCTGATTTTGGAATAGCGACGGAGGTCAGAACTCCGGATTTCTTCTCTCTCACTTGAGTGGGGCATGATATTCCAAGCATAGCTCTTTTGATTCCTCTCTGGGAGACCCGAATAGCATTCTCATCCTGCTTTCATAGGGCCCAGGTCTCTGAGGCGTATGTTAATGCAGGGTGAATGGTGGAGTCAAAGAGATGTGCCCGAGCCAGAGGTTCTTTGTCCTTTTAGCTATTTCTTCGATGCCCTTGAAAACATTCCATGCCGCTCTCTTCCTCCTGCGCAGCTCAGGTTTTAGGTCGCTCGTCATGTTGGTTTCTCGACCTAGGTACACATAACTGCTGCATTCAGAGATATTATTTATTTATATTAATAAATAATATTTATTATTATATCTGAATAATAATAAGGATAATAATAATAATAATAATAATAATGTTTATCCATGTTAGCCTCTGAAGACTTCTCTACTGCTCTCTCTGCTCCTGGCATCTGGAAGAAGTGACCTCATTTCAGATTTGGTGCCCCAGAGCCACTGCCTGAACCATCAGCTGCACTTAAAGGATGGTAGACTGATGATTTTCTTGGTGGTCCTCTCTAACAAAGGACAAGAAGAATGTTAGGTGAAGAAATAACTCTGTTTTCAGTGGGTTATCCCCTAACTGTGTCTGTCTGGAGACATTTGACATCTGTCTATCCATGGACTGATTGGGCGCCAGGAGAAACCCTGTCTCAGAAAATGATGAACTGATATCTGGGTGGACTCACTTCAGAGAAGTTCGGCTCTGCCCAGCATCTGACTCCATGGATCTCCACCATCAGGTGATTTTGGATGCCACTTCCAGTGGAACAGTGGACACCAGGCTTGTGTTCTTGTGAGGCTCTTCTCCATCTTCTGCTTTTGTCTGGAGATTCTCTGCACTTATCCTGGAGCTCATTGACTCTGTTCTTAGCAACTGTTACTCTGCTGCTGAGGCCGGCCCAGTGAGTTTTTCATTTCATCTACCAACCTCTTTATATCTGTCATTTCTGCTTGTATTTTTGTTTGCCTTTTTTCTCATTTCTACTCTTGTATCCTCCTGTATTTATTGGCAGTACATTCCCTTGTTTCTTTTGAGCTACTTCTGCATTCTTTTTTGGGTCCATGAGGGCCTCCATTTTCCACATCTGGACTTTCCCCTCGTCAGAACTTCTCCCAGCAGACCAGCCTATCATAGTCTAGCTCATCTAGATCCACCTTGCAGCAGTCTTTTTCTAAATCTGGCCCAGAGCCTCGCAACAAGCCAGACGACCCCCACTCCATGAGGGCCTCTATTTTCCACATCTGTACCTTCCCCTCATCAGAACTCCACCCAGCAGACCACTCTATCACAGCCTGGCTCATCTAGATCCACCCTGCAGCAGTCTTTTTTTTAAATCCGCCCAGGTATGCTGATCCAGAGACTCACAGACACGGGGCAGAGCAGCTACTGGCTCCTCCCTGAGCCCAGCTGCTCATGAGGCGCCCGGGAGGGATGGCGGATTCTAGCCCTAGCCCACCACCCCAGCAAAGCCTCGCAACAAGCCAGATGACCCCCACTCCTTAAGGGCCTCCATTTTCCACATCTGGACTTCCCCCCGTGAGAACTCCACCCAGCAGACCAGCCTATCATAGCCTGGCCTGAGGCCACTTTCTGCCTCACGGTTCATCAATAAATGCTGGATTTAGAGATGACTACAAGAGTATGCTACCCACACGGCAGAGCCTGGCAAGCTACCTGTGTCATATTTGATTTGCCAAATATCATAACAATTATAGACCTCATTCCCATGACCTGATGGAATGATTTGAGGCTCTTTATATTCCTGGAGCAAGCAGGTGCCCTTGGGCTCTACTTGCATGAGACAGGACATATGGAGATGTTACTTGTGCCCGCTCGAGCAAATCGATGATGAACAGGAAGACAGTGATACAGTGATACAGTGATTTGGGTCACACCCAGCAATGCTCAGGGGTTTCTCCTGGCTCTGCATTCAGGATTCACTCCCTGGCGGTGCTCAGGAGACCATATGAGATGCCGGTGATCGAGCCCAAGCCAGCACAGGCCGACCGGCGTCAAGGCAAAAAGCCCTACCTGCTGGATTATCGCCTCCGGCCCCCTCCTTCGGCATTCTTGACAGGTCTAACTTACTGAGCACAGAGTTTATAGATCATTATTACTAGTTGGGGCAACTGGACTAACTTCTAACTAGCCTGATGGGTTTCTGTGTTTGCTTTACCGTTGTGACCTTTGTAGTTTGGAGTTGCTTCTTATGTGTTGCATGGTGGTTTGGAGACTACCTTAGGATATTTTTGTATATTTAGGATGAGTTATAGAGTAGTAAAGAAACGCCTAGCCTTGGAGGCGGAGAGGGAGCAGCTACACTTTTCTAGGTGGGGGGGTCTCAGATGGACCTTGGGGGGAGAGTTCTTCCTAGTAGGGAAGATTGTCTCTATTTCCTGAGTTTCCCAGGCTAGTGTTCTTACTTCACACACTTGCTCCACTTTTTCTCCCTCTCACTTTTTCAAGGGGGTATGTGAAGTGTATGTAGTACAACCCAGAATGTGTAGGAGAAGGAAGAGAGAGAGAGAGAGAGAGGGAGAGAGAGAGAGAGATAAAGAACCTGCCATTTAGGCAGGTCATGGGAGGTGGGAGGGAATTGGTTACATGGGTGGTGGGTGATGGGCACTGGTGGAGGGCGGGGTGCTGGAACACTATGTGATGGAAACCTCCAAACGTGAACAACGTTGTAATTGTATATCTCACGGTGGTATAATAAAATGTTTAGAAAAAAAGATGGAAGTGATGCAGGTGGGCCTCACAGGTGGCTTATCTGAGACCGGAAGGGGAGAGAGATAGTCACTTTCTCCCAAGTGTCTCCTCTGCTGCCTGGGAGCCACTAGGCAGGCTAAGGATTGATAAAAGGCAAGTCAGCCCTAGGCCCAGGGTTTCCTCAGGATTCTTGTCTTCCTTGCAGAAAAAGAATTTTCAGAAGTAGAATAGCAGTGAAGTAAAACAGATTTTATTATGGAGGTTTTAGTAAGGGGAAGGAGGAGGGAAAGTGAGAGAGAGAGAGTACACATCTCAAGAGGGGAGATGCGGGTGACACATGTGATTGGGCACCACATGTGCTCAGTCACATGGGCTCAAGCAGCACAAGGGGCTCAGGCAGCATATGGGCCTGTATATCAGCCCTTTATCTACATGTTTAATGCAAATATTTCCTCCCACTCAACTAACTTTGTTTAGTTTTAATTCATAGTTCTTTCACCATGCAGAAACTTTTTAATTTGATCTAGTTTTTTTTTAAATTTTTGGTTATGTAACATTTGCCAATAAAATAGTATCAGTGAAGACTCCTTTGAGATTCAAGTCTTGTAACTGTTTTTGCCTATATTTTCTGCCATATATACATGGCAAGAGAGTAAATATATGTATACATATAAATGTATATATATTTGAAGTCTTTTATGATTCCACATAAACATTCTTATCGACTGTTCTAAGTTCTTGACGAATGTTGACTGAATTTGAATAGGGGATATATATGTATATATGAACATATATACATATATGTATACTATATATTTAATCTCACCCATTGTTATATATATAATATCTCTCTATATATACTTAAAACCATAATTATATATATGTATCTGAATATATATATAATTCTGGTCTTTGCTTAAATTTGAGTTGATTTTTATGTAAATTGTGAGGTATGGATCCAATTTTAATGTGGTTGTCCAATAGTACCATCATCATTTGTTAAGCAGTCTTTCTTTATTCAATTTAAAGCTCTCAGTTCCTTGCAACAAATTAGCTGATGATATATTTGGGTTTTGTTCTTCTATATTATATTATATCGTGTTGGTCAGAGAGTCTGTCCTTATTCTAGGACCAAATTTTGATCACTATAACTTTATAGCATAGCTTCAAGTTCAGTAGCAAAATGCCTCCCGCTTCCTATTTTGCAGTATTATTTTAGGTATATGAAGTCTTTTTTGATTCCACATAAACATTTTTTTTTTGCTTTTTGGGTCACATGGGCAATGCTCAGGGGTTTCTCCTGGCTCTCCACTCAGGAACTACTCCTGGCGGTGCTCGGGGACCATATGGGATGC
This sequence comes from Cryptotis parvus, assembly GCA_021461705.1. Classification (NCBI taxonomy): domain Eukaryota; kingdom Metazoa; phylum Chordata; class Mammalia; order Eulipotyphla; family Soricidae; genus Cryptotis; species Cryptotis parvus. Next base: position 2,819 of record JAJIBD010016695.1, on the reverse strand, counting down.
CGAGGATCGAACCCAGGCCGGCATGGGCGGGCCGCGCAAGTTAAATGCCCTACCCTCTGGGCTATAGCTCCGGCCCCAGCTGCTACATAAACATTCTTATTGACTGATATATGTTCTTGAAGAATGTTGTCTAAATAATGATAGGGATTGCTTTTACTCTATATAGTATTTTAGGTAAGATGATTATTTTGATAACATTGTTTTTTTCCAATTCACGAGCATGAGGCATTTTTCCACGTCTAACTTTCTTCTTCAATATTTTTCTCAAGTGTTTTTAAGTTCTTATGGTATTGGTCTCTCACCTCTGTTTTCAATTTTATTCCGAGGTACTTGATATGTTAGGGAACCGTTTTTAAATGGGAAAGACACTTTGATCTCTTTCTCTTTTGATTCATTATTTATATGTATGAATGCGACCAATTTTTGTGCAGTGAATATATAGATGGCCATTTTCTTCTATTGGTTCATTGTACCAAGGATTATTTTGTGCACATTTTAGGGTTTTCAAAGTATATCATTATCGCTGATCACTTGACATTTGTTTATTCATCAATTTGCTTGAGTGGGTGCCAGTAACATTTCCATTTGACCCTATCACATGCCAGTGTAGCCCAATGACATTTGGTTGCTTGAGGAATACGAAGAGTCTCAAACTGTTCGTTTAGGGTCTTGACGAAGAAGTCTGACCATCTTGTAGGTGGGTGGCCATGTGATCTTTTGTCATCCCGTGGAATCCAGTCGGTAATGGCTCTAGTCCAGCGGATCATCTCCAAATAGCATTACATGTCCAGCCCATCTGATTTTCGATACCTTTGCAAACAAGACAGTGTCTCTGACTCTGGAACAGCAACGGAGGTCAGAGATCCAGGTACCTTCTTCCACTTGAGTGAGCATGATATTACAAGCATAGATCTTTCGATTCCTCTTTGGGAGACCCGAATAGCATTCTCATCCTGCTTTAGTAGGGCCCAGGCATATGATAATGAGGTGTGTGTTAATGTAGGGAGAACAGTGTAGTTGAAGAGATGTGCCCGGAGCCGGAGGTTATTTGTATTTTTAGCTATTTCTTTGATGCTTTTGAAGGCAATCCATGCCACTATCTTCCTCCTGTGCAGCTCAGGTTTTACATCATTCATCATGTTGACTTCTAGACCTAGGTACACATAACTGCTGCATTCAGAGATGTTTGTTCCATTGAGAGTGAATAGGGCCTCTGGAACTAGTTCATTTTTCAAGAACATAGTTTTGTTGAGATTCAGCTGTAGACCTATCTTTCCACATTCTAGGTCAAAGTCAGCGAGCATTTGTGCTGCTTGGCTAATGTTCGGTGTTATAAGAACAATGTCATCAGCGAAGCATAGGTGGTATAGTTGCCTACTGTCTATCTTCACCCCCGTTCCTTCCCATTCTAATTATCACATGATGTTCTTGGCGGTGGTGCTGAAGAGTTGTGGTGAAATGGTATCACCCTGCTGAACCCTCTTTTGACATCAATGATCACTTCCTTGTAGAATGGTGAGATCCTAGTGGTGAATCAGTAATACAGTTCACGAAGGATTTTGATGTATTGGGTTTTAACGCCCTGTTTGGCTAGGGCTTCAATGACCGCTTTGGTCTCCACAGAATCAAAGGCTTTCTTTAAATCAAGGAATGTGAAACAGAATTTCATTTTGAACTCCCTATAAATCTCAATGAGTTTGGTTACCACGTGGATATGGTTGATTGTACAGAATCCTTTTTGGGAAGCCAGCTTGCTCTCATGGTTGTCCTTCATCTAAAGTTCTGCCAGTCCTCTTCAGAATGACTCAGAGTGAACCACTTGTAGATGACAGACAACAGGCAAGTGGGGCGATAGTTGCCAATTTTGTGGATGTCTCCCTTCTTGAACAGTAGAACTGTCCTGCTGTTTTACCATTGGGAGGGCACCTTGCATTCAGACATGTAGCGTGTGAAGAGTGGAGCCAGTGTATTGATGAGTACTGGTGGCAGTTCTTCAGGTGTTCAGGTTTGAGCTTGTCTTCACCTGATGCCGTTCCTTTCTTAACCAATGAAATAGCATTTCAGATTTCAGAAGGGAGAACGTTGGGAATGACATATCCATCCTGCGGGAAATTGGTATGTAGGCAGGTGGACGTGGCTATCAAAGAGATCTGAGTAGACGTCATGGATGATCGTCTCCATGGCCTTTCTGGAAATGTGACAGATCTATCAGGATGTCTGAGGGCAGTCATCTTGGTCTTATAGTTGGTGAAGGACAGTCGGACGTTGAGAATTCTTTTCCTGGCTTCTGCTGCATCTTCCAATATTTCTGCTCTTCTCTCTTTTAGGTATTCCTTTATCGCTTCTCTGCACTGCTTTGCAAGCTTGGATTTAGCATTTGGTTTGCCTGAAGCTTGTGCCTTGCCACATTGGTGAATGATTTTAAGAGTTTTTGAAGAAAGCCATGCTTTGTGTCTTTCTCTCTCTTGGCATACTCGCACAATCATGGAGGTGCTAAACATGAATACAGTTGGTTGAGTTCTTCATCGATGTTCTCAATGATGGTATCTTCCCATGTTGCTGCAGTGGTGCCAAAGGGTTCTCAGTAGGGTTCTTATGCTTATAGCCATGATTTGACTCCCCTCTTCTAATTTGGATTCATTTATTCCCTTTTCTTATCTGATTGCTATTGTTAGGGACTTCTAATACAGTGTTGCATAAGAATGGAGATAGTGGTCATACATGTCTTATGCTTTATCTTTGCATTTCTGATATTTTTACCATTAACAATGATATTGTTTATGGGATTTTTATAGATGTCTATGGCAACACCATCTAAG
>JAJIBD010016693.1:0-22568 GCA_021461705.1 Cryptotis parvus | reverse complement strand
GGCATTTGCCTAGTTCATGACTGATCTGGGTTTGATTACCAGCATCCCATATGGTCTCCCAGCACTGCCAGGAGTGATTCCTGAGCACAGAACCAGGAGTAACCCTAAGCATCACTAAGTATGATCCAAAAAAGCCCAAAAAAAAAAAATTCTGATTTACGTCATTCTGTAAGTGGGTGGAATGATGCTTATCCTGGGGACACTGGATTGACCCAAGGGCACTTTCTGTTTGTTCTCTCAAAATGGTAGTTTCAAGGGAGGGCAGGTGTTTTTTTTTCTAGCTTGAGAAATCCCAATAGGTACCAGGGTTGCAGAGAGCAGCCCTACACAGTGTGGATACAGTGAATGGATATACCATCATTTGATATACTCTGATATCGTTTCCAAAATTTACAAACATTTCATAGCTAATTGAAGACAATTTGGCAAAAGCTGAACAAGCATGTCTAAATAATGACTGTCGAATTCAAGCTTTACATAAACAAAGATGTGGTGATCTACAGCGAAATGAATGTTACCGGAAATAGCCAGACTCCTTCGGGAAAACAGAAAGAAAGAATCAGAAGTATTAAATGCAATGATGGGGCATGAAGCTAAAAAAGGTAAAAATGGTCTTAGGAAATTTTTGTTATTAAGCACTTAGATGTTACATGCTTATAACATAGGACAGGTGCGTCCAGTCAAATTCCATTGGAATAGATCTTAGAGATAATCTGAATTGGGGGCCAGAGAGCTTAGAACAGTGGATAAGGTGCTTGCCTTGCACATGTCTGATCCAGGTTTGATCCCCTGAAACCCATATGGTACTCCAGGCCTTCCAGGAATGACCTCTGAACCGAGCATAAAGCCCTGAGCACCATTGGGTAGGCACCCTCCAAAAAAAAAAAAAAAAAAAAAGATAATCTTATTTTAATAATGTTCAGAAAGGGGCCGGAGCGATAGTCCAGCGGGTAAGGCGCTTTTGCCTTGCATGCTGCTGACCCAGGTTCGATCCCTGGCATCCCATATGGTCCCCCGAGCACCGCCAGGGAGTAATTCCTGAGTGCAGAGCCAGGAGTAACCCCTGAGCATCGCCGGGTGTGACCCAAAAGCAAAATAATAATAATAATAATTTTCAAAAAAACTATTCTTATTGAAACTACTGAAACAATTAAACATTGAAAATAAAATGGCTAAACATCTTTCTCATTAATGTTAGTGTATTTCAACTTGTTCTGCCTTGTTAGCTAATATTAGTTTATAGCACTCCTTATGCTTACAATATAAAGGATACTGAATAGCTAGGAACAGTTTCTCATACTAAAATTCAAAATATAGTGACCAAAGGCTGGATATTCCAGGTCACAGAAGAAGGTAGAGCAGAAAGTGCAAATAATTCTAAATTCCAGCTGAAGTAACTTTATTTTCAGCTCCTCTCCAGAAGTTCACGGTACATTTGTAGCTGTATTTGACTGCAAAAGATGTTGGGAATGTAATATTTTTATCAGGAAGCATTAGCACTCCAGATAAAAATAGAATTCTGTGCTTGAAGAGGACACTGAGGATGGACTTCTGAGGACTATTAATATTTTGTGGTCTTCTCTTTTTTTTTTTTTTTCCATTTTTTGGGTCACACCGGCAATGCTCAGGGGCCACTCCTGGCTCTGCACTCAAGAATTACTCCTGGCGCTGCTCGGGGACCATATGGGATGCCGGGGATCAAACCCAGGCCGACATGGGCTGGCCGCTTGCAAGGCAAATGCCCTGCCGCTGGGCTATCGCTCCGGCCCAATGTTGTTTCATTATGAAGGCGCACCATTCATAAGACTGGTACACCATTCATAAGAATGCTAGCATGCTAGGCAAGCACCTACCGCTATACCATCTCTCCAGCCCCTTGAATTATTTATAACTAAGTCCTGGAATTTGATCTTGGAACTGTGTCTCAATGAATGCTTTCAGTGGGTGTGGTTGTGTACATTAGTTGGGGCACACGTGTCAGACCAATGCCTGTGTTTGTGTGATGTGTCAGAAGCACCTGTACTTGGAGCCGGAGTGATAGCACAGTGGGTAGGACATTTGCTTTGCACACAGCTGACCCAGGTTCAATCCCTGGCATCCCACATGGTCCACTGAGCACCACCAGGAGTAATTCCTGAGTGCAGAGCCAGGTGTAACCCCTGTGCATCACCAGGTGTGACTCAAAAAGTGAAGAAAGAAGATGTATCTGTGTTCCCAAGGTTGTTTGGGGAGCCCTTGGCTAGCATCCAGCCTCACCTGAGAGCAGACAGTCCCCTCCGTGCCACACAGCATGACATGAAGAGGCAGAAAAGGGCCACATTCCATGCTGGGAACTTGCATTATTGCAATTTTTTTACTTACAAAGTAGTGAGACTGGAGCAATAGTACAGTAGGTAAGGACGTTTGCCTTGCACACAGCCCACCTGAGTTCGATCCTCAGCATCCCATATGGTTCCCCAAGCACTGCCAGGAATAATTCCTGAGTTCAGTGCCAGGAGTAACCCCTGAGCATCACCGGGTGTGACCTAAAATGCCCCTAAAAAATCTATTATGCAGTTTCAAGCATTTCGTGTCCCAACACCACCAGTGTGACCTTCCCTCCACCAGTATCTCCAGTTTCCTTCCCAACCTGCCCCCTTTGGCACATGACAAGTATACTTTTTATATTATCGTAATTTTTACGGGATTTCCCCCCTCCACCCCACCTCTTGGTGTCTAGTGGAAAGAAGCCGAAGACAAAGATGTCTATCTGAAATCAGAAAAGAAAGCGTCTGCTCTCTCCGATGCCTCTAGAAAGTGTTTCCTAGAAAAGGAGATAAAGGATTCTCTGGAGCACGCAGAGCACCCACTGAGGGGAGGTGAGTATCCTCGGAAGCCTTTGTCAGTGAGACGGACAGGTTCAGTCTCCCAATAGTCCGCATTCACGTGACCGAATACTGAGGTGCGTTCACTGAAAGGTGATCACTGGTCCCTTATTCCCCTCCCACGCCCCCAGATAAAGGGTGAGGGAATGGGTTTGCTAAGTCACAGCTCCAAGGCCTCTACGGAGAGATGGCTCAAACGGCTGGAGCAATTGCTCTGCATGTGGGAACCCTGGGTTCAGCTCTGAGCACTGCATGTTCCGTTGAGCAGTGCTTGGTGCCGGGTCTGCCCCTCCATCTCCCCAAAAATCCCACCCCACAAATGAACAAAAGGGCAGAAAAGTTCCCTCATTAATAGTCTCCCTACAAGCATCCCCTGCACCCCGTAATACCTTCCAGCATTGACCATTTTTTCACTCCCCTAAATTTCCCCAGTGGGAGGAATTGCCTTCCGTAAGTCATTATTAGAAGGCAAATGCGTAAAGGGGGCCACCCCTGGAGGTGCTCTGGGGACTGTCAGGGAGCTGCTGGGGTCCCCGACAGTATCAGGACAGATGTTCTCTTCTGCCTCCGAGGCCTCAGGGGGAATAGATGAAAATTCACAAGTCCAGCACAGTTCTAAAAAAGGCTTTTTAGTACAAAAAGCTCTAACACCGCAAGCCAATATAATGAAGGAACTGTATCTCTGGTCAGAACTTAGACCATACACGAGAGCCCAAGTCTCCCACCAAAGAGAGAGAATCTCACCTGAAGAGTCCTACCCAAAAGAAGGGGTGAGTGCCTCAAGTCAGTCTCCTTATATACACCAGAGTAATCCTAACTATTGATAGGGAAGGTCCTGTCAACAAACAACAAAGAACCCTAAACAGCTTCTAGATAGAAGAGTGTAGAAGGGTGGTGCCACACCCTATTACAGGTATAAACAAAGCATTAAAACTAATCCCTTCTTCTGAGATTATCTCTTATGTAAAACACTGGAGAGAGCTGGTATAAAATAATACATCTTAATTTAATGGGCTTCATGTAATCTAGATGGTACACACAAGGTCCTTATTATCTGCACCAGGGTGATTATGAGTATCTTGTTCTCCATATACTGAAAGGGTCACACTCGCCTGTGTGCGGGCACACTAGTATGATCCTTCCTATAATCTTAAACCATAGTCTCAACAAAGCCAGGGTGGCAGTCTCCTGGTAAATTCTAACTATCCCACGCTCGGTGCAGTGGGTATAAAGATGAGCTGTGCCAATCTAGAAAACATAGAAGTCTTAGTAGATGTATAATAAGTCAGAAGATATTCAGAGTCAAGGCGACTACTGTAACTGCCACACCCTCTAGCAGTGTTTACATAGAAGAGAGATCTCATTAGAATGAATCTTGGCTTAAGAACAGTGAGGGGGGGTAAAATAGTAAAGCTCCCAAACTAGCTAAGCCTGTCATCCAACCGGGGACCAAGCCTGGGTGCCGCATGAGTACGTGCACCCTCCCTTTGAGCCTTGTCCCTCACCCGGACCTTAAAGAACTGAGGGCTTCGTTCCAGAGACCGAGAGTTTCTTTCTTGGTGTGTTTGGGCCACACCCAGCAGTGCTCAGGGCTTTAGTCCTGGCTCTGCGCTCAGGGGCCACTCCTGGTGGGGCTTGGAGGACCATATGGGTTTCTGGGGATCGAACCTGGGTCACCCTCGTGTAAGGCAAGTGCTCTCCGCTCTCTGCTGTTGCTCTGAACCCCAGAGCACAAGAGTTTCATGGTGTGGTGCAGGAGGCCGAACCATGTGACTGCAGCTTTCCGAATGAGCACCAAACGTCAGACCAGCTGAGGGGAAGCATGCAACTGCCTGCCTCGGATTAGCTTGTTGAACCTCTCTGGCCGTCTGAAGATTCTGTTGAACTGTAGACCCTATTGACTGAGAGTTGTTAGCACCCGGTCCTGGATCCCCTAAGCTCTGCTTGAGAGCCCCTCCCACTCACCCTCCAAAAACACAGGGGGCCGCAGACAGTAGCTCATGTGTAAGGTCAAGACTCTAGGTTTGTACCTCCCATTGCAAAGCGATACTAATGATAAAAGAGTAGAGGTTAGATGCGGGTGCTTAGGTGCCGGCGGCTGCTTGCTCCTCTGGTTCAGGGGATCCTGTCAGGGTGCTGGCTCTGAGGTGCTTACATCACGTATGGGTGGTGCACCAGTGTCCAGCCCAGGGGACGTTCACTAATCGTGTACCATGAGCATGTCCTCTGGCCTTGCCTTTTGAATGGGACAGCATTCTTCTCCAAACAGAAGAGGAAGACGGCGGCTGGAGAGAGAGTGCAGCAGGTAAGTGCTTGCCTCGTATACAGAGACTTGGGTTCGATCCCTAGCATTGCATGTGGTTCCTGCAGCCCTGTTGGAGTAACTCCTAAGCACTGCCAGATGTGGCCCCTCCCCAAAAAACATAAAATAAAAAGGAGTGGTTTTCTATCCTGGGCAATTTAAATTTACTTGGGTCCATTTGGAATTCATAAAGGCATCCTGCCTGCTCCCAAACGTCCTCTCTATCTCCTTGTTTTTCTGACAGCCGTGCCAAGGGCCACAGCAGATTGGTTGCCTACAGCGGTTTGCCCAGATCCTCTGACCTCGACGAGATTTCTGAAATGGAGACATCAGTGCTGGGTAAGTTTCCTACCAGAAGGCTTTCTTCTGTTATTTGAAAACTAGCTCTATTTCAGCAAGATGATGTCTTAAAAGTATATTTATAGCAGGTTGTTGCCATTTCCCTGGGGCGTTGATAATGAAGATCTTGAAATGGAGACAGAACAATTCTCACTTTTCCAGCTGCAGGGAAAACTGGATCAGACCAGTACCAAGTAGAGGCAGTTTGCAGCTACCAGCACCAGCACCAGCGCCCTTTTGAAAGTGCAGTTGGGAGCCCAGGGTACCTCCTGCTAACTGAATTAGCCATGGTCCTGTTTGTGACATGTCTGAGACGGAGAAAGTCTCAGCATCAGTTTTCAAAACTCAGACGTGTGAGAATGTTGTTGAGAATGTTATGGGTTCTGAGCGGGGTTTCCGGCGCTCTTGACTCAGGCTACATGCCAAGGCTTTGTGCTCATTAACTGGCGCTCTGGCAGTGTTCAGGGGTCTCTGCTGGTGGTGGCAGGGAAAAGCCACATGTAAGGCCAGCTCCTTAACCCTGCACTCTCCGTCACCTCTGATTAGCCTTTTGTTGTTCTTTGGTTTTGAGGCACACCCAGCAGTGCTCAGGGCTTACTCCTGGCATTCAGGGATCACTCCTGTCAGTGTTTGGGGGCTATAAGGAATGCTGGAGGTTGAACCTGGGTTGCCCCGTGCAAGGCAAATCCCTAACCTGCTGTGCTATCCCTCCAGACCTGATTAGCTTGGTTTGGTTTGCTGGAGGTTTCTGTTACTTTATTTCGCTAGGGACTGGAGAGATAGTACAGCTGGCAGGGTGCTTGCCTTGCACAATGCTAACCTGGATGTGAGCCCCCCCATACCCCTAATGGTCCCTCTATCCTGCCAGGACTGATTCCTGAGTGCAGAGCCAGAGTAAGCCCTGAGCACAACTGGGAGTATCCCCCTCAAAATCACATCCATCCTCACAAAAAAAAACAGTAAATAAATCCATCAACAGCAAAAATATAGGCACAGCATTTGCCTGTCATGAACTAAAAAATTTTCTTTTTGGGTGGGGGTGTCACACCCAGCGATGCTCAGGGGTTACTCCCTGGCTCTGCACTCAGGAATTACTCCTGCTGGTGTTCAGGGGGACCATATGGGTTGCTGGGGAATCAACCCTGGGTCAGCCGCGTGCAAGACAAATGCTCTACCCACTGTGCTATCCCTCTGGCCCCACTAACAATTTTTCCAAGTATTTTTTTTTTTTTGGTTTTGTTTTTGGGTCACACCCGTCCATGCTCAGGGGTTTCTCCTGGCTCTGCACTCAGGAATTACTCCTGGCGGTGCTCGGGGGACCATATGGGGTGCTGGGGATCAAACCCGGGCTGTCAGAGGCCGGCCGCTTGCAAGGCAAACGCCCCACCCGCTGGGCTATTGCTCCGGCCCCCTTCCAAGTAAACTTTTTTTTTTTTTTTTGGGGGGGGTCACACCTGGCGGCCTTCGGTTTACTCCTGGCTCTGCACTCAGGAATTACTCCCTTGCGGTGCTCAGGGGACCATATGGAATGCCAGGGATCGAACCCAGGCCCGTGTGCAAGGCAAACACCCTACCTACTGGACTATCGCTCCTGCCCCTCCAAGTAAAATTTTTGATTGAGGCAAATATGCTGCCCGTGCACATGTGTCCCCCTTGAGATGTGGACTTTCATATCTAATGCTGAAATGTGCGCAGGGGGTTCTCACCACCCGTGGAGAAGCCCGTGTTCTCCCTTGAGTGCATATCGCCTCTCTGCTCTCTCTCCTTCCCCTTCCTAAAGCCTCCAGATAAAATCTGTTTGCTTCCCTCCCCCAAAAAAAAAAAAAAAAAAAACCACAAAAACAAATTTTGGGGGAATTTTAAAGGGGGCAAGGGAACAAAAGATTACAACTGAGTTTTTCAGTTGAACTATAGATAAATTTATAATGTCTCCTTTTTAGAGTTCTCTTTAGAAGGACAGATTTTTATAGTGTCAGGAGAATTCAGTGTTGCGTGTAAAATCTAAATCTTGTGTCTACATGCTCTGTGTTCATAATTTGAATTAATTACCAGTACCAAAGTTACTGGTAAGTCAAATGAAGGCTCAAGAGAATCTCAATGGTTCTCTGTTCTGATGCATCAGAACTTAACTCTTAACCAGATCATTCTGAATATGAAAATCAGGTTGGGAACATTTGGTTAGTTTCGGCTTTTGGCAGCAATACAAAGAAGCTGAATGTATTCCTTTGAAGGAAAAATATTTTTTCAGAAATTGAAGTTGTTTTAGTCTGTAACTAAGGCTCAGAGAAGTATATTCACCAGGCCCGGCCATGTAAAATCAGTTATTCTTGGACACACGGTACCCATTTACTCTTCGTTCTGGACTCTCCCTAGTTGATTCACTACCAAAAGCTTTTGATTTGTTTCCTTATATTTAAGCATTGAAAAAAGCAATGGTGTTATGGTTTGCAATTTTGGCTTCTCGAGTGCTTCTTCATTTCAGGATTGATACTTTTGTAATATATTAATCTTTAAGATCAGTACTAGAATCCTTACTAACTTTCTCATATATTATTAAATATTAAGCTTGCTCATTTTGGGCGGAGCAGTAGCACAGCAGGTAAGGTGTTTGCCTTGCACGGCCAATCCAGGTTCGATCCCTGGCTTGGGGGATCATATGATCCCCCAAGCAATGCCAGGAGTAATTCCTGAGCGAAGAGCCAGGAGTAACCCCTGAGCATTTCTGGGTGTGACCCAAAAAGCAAAAAATAAGATAAATTTAAAAATTAACTTTCTCATTTCATCTTTGTGATTTCTGGTTGGTGGGTGGGTGGGTGGGTGTTGGGGATGCCGTCGGGGTCCCCGACAGTGTCAGGGCAGAAGTTCTCTTCTACCTCCGAGGACACCAGGGGGAACAGATGAAAACTCACTAGTCGGCGGCGAGTTCCCAAAAAGGCTTTTAATAGTACAAAAGCTCTTCCACAGCAATCCAGTATAATGAAAGAATTCTAGCTCTGGTCCGAACTTTGACCATGCAAAAGAGCCTAAGTCTCCCACCAAAGAGAGAGAGGATCTCGCTCGAGAGGAGTCCTACATGAAAGAAGGAGCAAAAAGGCCAAGGGGCCTCAAGTCAGTCCCCTTATGTACACCAAAGTAATCCGAATCTGTGACATGGAGGGTTGTGTCAACAAAGAACCCTAAACAAATTGTAGAAGGGCATTGCCACACCCTATTATTACAAACAAAGGTTAGCCAAGGACTAATCCCTTCTGCCGAGATTATCTCGGTAAAACACGAGAGAGAGAGAGAGAGAGAGAGAGAGAGAGAGAGAGAGAGAGAGAGAGAGAGAGAGAGAGAGAGAGAGAGAGAGAGAGACAGAGAGAGAGAGAGAGAGAGGAGAGGAGAGAGAGAGAGAGAGAGAGAGAGAGCTGGTATAAAGTAATACATCTTAATTTCATGAGCTTCATGAAATTAGTACCATAATCTAGATGGTACCCACAAGGTCCTTCTTATTTATTATATGCACCAGGGTGATTCTGAGTATCTTGTTCTCGTGTACTGAAAGGGTCACACTGGCCTGCTTGAGAGCAAACAATTATCCTTCCTATAATCTTCCTATGTCTCAACGTAGCCAGGGTAATAGTCTCCTGGTAAATTTTAGCTGTCCCACACTGGGTGTAGGGGTATAAAGAGGAGCTGTGCCCAATCTAGAAAACATAGAAGTCTTAGTAGATGTAAAAGTCAGAAATTATTCAGAGTCAAGATGACTTCTGTAACTGCCACACCCTCTAGCAGTGTTTACATAGAAGAAAGGTCTCATTAGGAATGAACCTTGGCTTAAGTAGATTAAGCTGTGAATGGTCAAAACAGCAAAGTTCCCAAACTAGCTAAACCTGTCCTCCAACAGGTGGGTGAGTGGGTGGGTGGATGGGTGGGTGGGTGATTGGTTGGTTGGTTGGTTGGTTGGTTTCCCCCATCATTGTCAATTGAAATTTTGTTTTCAAGGTTCTATGAATCAAAGAAGACTCCATTGGGATGCCCTTGAGCAAGATCTTATGGAGAGAGTGAGAAACCTGCGGCAGAGGCTCACCGCCCAGGCTCAGAACCGACATCAGACGTCCCATCTCTTAGCCGCATAGGACACTGTCCACTGAAGGCTTAGCTCCGTCCTTGGCAGAGAGACGTGCCAATGTTGCAATCAGTGCCCCTGATTTTTTAGATTATTTATTTGAAATCCTATAAAGGTCGACTTTTTGTACAGAAAAGTATATAATAATTATGGGTTATATTTAATTCTGCTCCTTCTTTTGACTAGAAAGAGATTCTTACACTTTTCACAATAAAAATAGTTTTTGAAAACTGTTCGGACCCATGCTAGACTCTTCCCTGGCCACCTGGGTCCTCCATAAACCTCAGTATCTGAGCAACTTTCACACAAGGCATATTGGCAAGAACACCAGAGCTACAGAACCCGGTCTCAAAACTTTTGAGCATTCTAGATCCCTACGGTGTGGAGGGGCGTGAAATGGAACCAAGCCCCGCAGTCCCCAGAAACAGCCATTGCACATGTCTTGTGGCAGCCGTGGCTCCGTGCAGCCACTCACGGCGTCGGCATCCTGGGAGAACCAACTTCCGGAGCCCTTTCTTGCAAGGAAGGATTCTCACCCACCCTCATGGGCCTAGGTGTGGATTTGATGAGAAGATGTGTCATTTCTGGCACAGTGCTTGATGTAGTAGGAGGTACACTGTCTGTGCAGTAATGAGTATTTCTGGAGACACCAACACGGTGTTTATGGCACACCGGATTCTTTCAGTACCTCAGGGGCTTTCTCTGAGCAAGCCATCGGTTTCCCAAGACCACTTTCCTCAACCTCTTCTGTCCTCTTCAAGTTCATTACAAACAAACCTTCATTGGCAGGCTAACATATTTGAAAAAGGAAGTCATAGAATATAATACACTTGTGTGTGTGTGTGTGTGTGTGTGTGTGTGTGTGTGTGTATACATGTGCATGGATATGTATAATGATGGAAACATTTTTGGTTTTGCTTTTTGGGTCACACGGTGATGCTCAGGGGTCCTGGCAGTTCTCTGGAGACCATATCTGATACCAGGGATTGAACCTAGGTCAGCTGTGTGCAAGGCAAATGCTCTATCTGCTGTTACCCTGTTTTTGTTTTTGTTTTTATTTGTATATATGATGGAAACTGATGCACTGAAATTGCTGCCCTCAAAACATTCAAATTCTAAAATACTATGGGTCTGAGACTAGAGTGATAGTAGCAGGTAGGGCATTTGCTTTGCAAACAGCCAACCAGGTACAATCCCCAGCCCAAAGTAATTCCTGAGCACAGAGCCTGGAGTAAGCCCTGAGGATCGCCAGGTATGACACCAAAGCAAACAAACATATACTATAGTTCTGCCAGCCAGTTGTACATTGCTAGGACCTGTTTCAGATCTTTTGTTAGAAGTTATACCTACTGGAGTTGGTTTTATAACCACACACAGATACAGGAACACACACATAAACCCTCATAATAAAGCAGTTAATCATGTCTATACTGCTGCCGTATTAAGGGCTCTTTCGGGGTCAGGAAGGTAAACATTTCTGTTACTGGTTTTGGCATATCGAACACGCATCGGACAGCTTGCCAGGCTCTGCTGTGTGGGCATGTGGAAATGTTACTGGCACCTGCTCGAGCAAATCGATGAATAACGGATTCAAGTGATCAAGTGAATCATGTCTATTCAATGCCAGTTATACATAATTTCGACCAAAAGAAGTTCCTTGGTTACATTCCTCCATTTTTCTCCCAATAGTCTTTTCGGGGGGTATAGGGCGCAGCCTCTGGAAGCAGTGCTCAGCAGGCCTTGGGGTCACTATCAGCAGTTCTTCACCAACCCAACCAGAGAGCTAATGGCCATGGACATGGTGTTGCTCGGTCCAGTGATGCTGGACCACACCAGGGCTGCTTCGGGGCCATGCTGGTGGTGCCAGGGATCAAACGGGTCCCCTCTCTGTCTGATCCCTAAATAATCTTAGTAAAGTTAATCTTTTCACAGATTTTAGTTTGCAAAAGAATTCCCTCTGCTCATATACCCTTGATTGGTGTTTCAGAGATGAGCACGTTTGGTGAAATAATAGGAATTTCTGATTTTCTCTCTCCTTGAAAAATCCTCAGTCTTATCCCCAATTTCTGGGAATTGGAGGGGGGAGAGGGGGAGGTGAAGGAAGAAAGACTTAAATTCTCACAAACAAGTTTCTAATGCTCCCTTAAGTCTGGCGGGCACCGCCTACTCTACTTTATAATATTTATTGCATCTGAAAGATTTCTCCTGTGTGACATGTAGAGCATTAGGTCCAATTTGGCCTTACGCTTCCCACTGACTACTATATATAAAAAGATGTATCTAGAACAAATTATAACTGAATTAAAAAGTCTTTTCACATTCATCCTTTTTTCCCCTGCTGATACATGGTGTTGATCAAGCTTTGGACTTCTGTTAAAGGCACTCCCGTAGGGAGTCCACATTGGCCATTTAAGAGTGGCCAACTGAGTTCACATCAGCCATTAAGCGGTGGCCAACTTACAAGACCACAAATAGAATTGGTAGCCCGGACGTACATACCACAGATTCTGTGCTCACTGAGTAGGAAGGAAAATTGCATTCTCGCGTGATATGGTCACAACTGTCAGTTGATGGGCTTGACGTATAAAGCTGCACCTTCACCACCACCAAAATACTCCAAGACGGCTCTGCTACTGTCTTCGGTTTACACTGGCAGTGCTGCACCACATGCCCACCACAGAGTGCCAGGCTCCATCCATCATTACTCCCAGGTCACCCCCACCGCTGCCAGCACCTGTCTCGGGGTTGTTTCCATTGAGGATTGTCTAATCCGTTACATTGCTCCTTTGTATGAGTGTGAGATCATCTGGTACTTGTTTTCTTTTTTCATTCTGACTCACTTCACTTAGCTTGACTTTCTTCAGTTCCATTCAAGCTGCAGCAACCGTAAGATTTTGTCTTTTCTCATCGCTGAGTAGTATTCCATTGAGTAAAGAGTGATTTCTTTATTCTCTCCAAGTGGAAGCATTTAACTGCCAAAGACAACCCTTTCCAAGTAGTGATCGGGAGGAGGTAGCACTGCAGGCAGGAAACCTACCTTGCATGCAACTGGCCTTGGTTCGGTACCCAGCACCCCATATGATGCCCCCATACCCCATATGATCCCCCACCCAAGTCAGCCAAGAGTGAACCATCCCTGAGCACAGCAGGGGGTGGCAAAAATCAAGTAACGGGAGCAGAGCAGAATTAAGGGATTTGGGGCCTGTGGAGTTGTCATCCTTAAGAATGAAATGGGGGGGGCGGAGCAACAGCACAGCACAGCCGGTAGGGCTTTTGCCTTGCATGTGGCCAACCCAGGTTAGATCTCTGCATCCCATACGGTCCTCCAGGGATAATTGGAGCACTGCCAGGAATAATTCCTCAGTGCAGTTCCAGGCATAACGCCTGAGCATTGCCGGGGTGTGATACCCCCGCCCCTGAGCATTGCCGGGTGTGATACCCCCACCCCCAATGAAATATGGGTAAGGAGTGAGGAAGTTCGAGCCCAATCCTGCACCCATAAGTATTTTTCAGAGGGAAAGTGAAATGTCTAGGCAGTCCACTACAATATTGCTTCTCGGGCAAAACTGGCTGAAAACTTGACAAGTCGCCCTCCAAAAGGGAGAGCCATGCCTATTCGCCATTGTCCAGACCTAACAGAGCCTGGCAAGCTACCCGTGTCGTATTTGATATGCCAAATACCAGTAACAACTATAGACCTCATTCCCATGACCTGATGGAATAGTTTGAGGCTCTTTATGTTCCTGGAGCGAGCAGATGCCCTTGGGCTCTACTAGCATGAGACAGGATGCATGGAGATGTTACTGGTGCTTGCTCTAGCAAATTGATGATGAACGGAAAGACAGTGAGACAGTGATACAGCCTGTCTCTTGAAGAGACCAGTTTCCCTTAAAGGACGGATCCTATAGTAGTAACAGCTTTGTAAATATCTAAATAAATGTCTCCAAGTGCTCCACCAAGGAGCATCTTTGCCAGGGGCGGTGATCCACCATTCTGGGCCAAGGGTGACCACGGGATGACCTTCCCAGTGCACTCGTAGGGCCATGAACCCCACCAGGATTATTTTCTGAGCGCCCGAGTACCAGGGCAGTAGACACTGGGGGTTGGCAGGCTGTCCACCACCTGCTCTGGGACCCACCGACAAGGCGCCTTAGAGCCGGAAATGCCCCGTGAAAGGCCCGGGTAGGGAGACGAGGATCAAATCCGCTGGCGCAGGCGGAGATGAGCAAGTCCGGCTGGAGGGGCTTAGCGCTGTCCCATCGCAGGGGGCTGCACCCGCGCACTGACACCGTGTTCAGATGCTGTGAGCCCATCCCTGGGCTGTGAGCGCACCCCACCCCCACCCGCCTGTGAGCGCCCTCGACTGGAGCGTACCCCACCTCCGACTGTGAACACCCCCACCTCTGAGCGCTCTCTCCCCCACTGTGAATGTTCCCCTACTGTGAGTGCCCCACCTGGGCTGTAAGGGCCCCCAGCTGCAAACGCCCTACCCGGACTGAGCATCCCCCATGGACTGCAAGCGCCCACACCCTGACTGTGAGCGCCCCCCACCCGGATTGACTGTGTGTCCCCCGGACTGTGAGCCCCCAAACCCCCGGACTGTGAGCGCCCCCACCCGGACTCTGAGCGCCTTCATTTGACTGTGAGCGCCCCCAACCCCCGGACTCTGAGCGCCCCTACCCGGACTCTGAGCGCCCCCAGGACTCTGAGCGCCTTCATTTGACTGTGAGCGCCCCCAACCCCCGGACTCTGAGCGCCCCTACCCGGATTGTGAGCGCCCCTAAGACTCTGAGCGCCCCCAATTCCCGGACTGCAAGCGCCCCCACCCTGACTGTGAGCGCCCCCCACCCGGACTCTGAGCGCCCCCAGGACTCTGAGCGCCCTCATTTGACTGTGAGCGCCCCCAACCCCGGATTGTGAGCGCCCCTAGGACTCTGAGCGCCCCCATTCCCGGACCGCAAGCGCCCCCACCCTGACTGTGAGCGCCCCCACTTGACTGTGAGTGTGTCCCCGGACTGTGAGCGCCCCCCGGGATTGTGAGTGCGCACAACCCCCGGATTGTGAGCGCCCGCAACCCCACACTGTGGGCACCCTCCCTTGACCTCGGACAGTGAGCGCACCCCCGGGTTTGAGCCCCCCTACCTGGACGGTGGTCACTCCCCCGGCGGGGCGGTGGGTGCCTCCTCCCCTGCGCCGTGAGCGTCCACCCGGGCTGGGCTCAGCACTCGCAGACTTTGGTCTCCCGCGGAGTGGATGGATGCGCGTCCCCCACAACCGGTGGTGTCGGGGTGCTTCCTCCAGGCTCCTCCATGTGGGCCAAACTGGACTCAAGGGGTCCCGACTTTCAGTCCTCCCACCCGGGCCGAGGAGCGGAGTCGGAAAGCGGACCAAGTGACCCGGCCCTGGCTTGGGGACCCCAGAGTGGAAACGTGCAGCACCCGCGGTCTCCGGGTCCACAAAAACGAAACAACAGCAGCCACAACAGCAAAACCATTGTTTATGAAGATTGGGGGAAAGAAAACAGTTTCGTGGCAAGATGTTAAACGATCTGTAAGGAGCAAAAGTATTGTGCCCCGTGTGAGGATCGAACTCACGACCTTCAGATTATGAGACTGACGCGCTACCTACTGCGCTAACGAGGCACCTAGAAGGTCTCTTCCGCCGTAGATTAATGAGGCTGCCGGGACGGGCTGCTGCGCGTGCGCGGAGAGCTTGGGCCGCAGCCTGAGTTTAGGCCGGGCGGCGGGAGCCCTGCGCTCTCGGGTCCCGGATTCCGCTTCCCTGCACCCCGGACGCGCTCCTGAACTGCCAGCCCCTCGCCGCCGTGTTGCTCAGTGCACAGATTCAGCCTTAGGCGGCGGAGCACGGCGGAGCGGACACCCCCTGGAGTTTCGCTCGGCGCTTACAAACCTTAGGCACGTTGGTCATCTGGTGAAGCAGCGCTGGACACCTACCGCGTTCCCGGGCCGCTGCGGGGTGCTGCGCTCGGGGCCCAGGGTCTCGCGGGCGGGAGCCGGGGTGCAGGTGCAGAATGATTTTACACAAGCGCACACGCGAGCGTGCACTCTTCCCACCCTACCCACTTTCCCAAACCCACCCGGGGGACTGGGTGGGCGCCGCCTGGGCCTCCTCAGTCTCTCTCTATGCCTCCCCCTCCTTTTCTGCAGCTCATTTAAGTAAGTGCTTTCCTTGAATTGATCCCATACCAAGTTCCTCTCCCGCCTGCGGGGGTTTCTTTCTCTTCTACTTTCCTATAGTTTTCTATTACCGTATTTAAGTAACAATTCCATGTTCGAGAAAACTCTAGCTCAACTGGGCTAGCCTTTTGGGAAGATAATATGGATGCCCCTAAAAGGTTAAATAAATAAACTAGGAATTAAGCCAGCAGTTGCTCTCCCGGGACTATACATCCCCAAGGGTCTGAAAGTACAATGCAGAAAACATCTGCACCGTCTGTTCTTCCAGCACTATTCACAACAGCCAAATGGGAAAGACAACCCACCTGCTGAAGAACTCAACACTGGGTAAAGACGGCTCTGGCACATACATGCACAACGGAATACTACTTGGCCATTAGGAAAGATGGAGTTATACAGTCTGCTGGTACGAGCACGACTTTGGAGAGTATTAGGCTGAGACACAGGCGGATCTCGCTCAGGTGTGGGATATAAAGAAAGGGCGGAGGGGAGTAACTGAAGCCCAAGCACTATAGAAACAGAGCAGGAGGACAGGTCCTCTGTAGGGAATTAGGGCGTGGACGGGTAGGTCAGGGAAGGGCTGGACAAGGATGGGGGAACTCTGGGCCTGGAAGGAGGGAAAGCATCACGCGGGACACTCTATCAGCAAGAGTACTCTAAACCACAGTGCCTACGGGGCGGGGGTGTGGAGGCGGATGAGAAAAAGAAGGAGCTGCCATAGAGCTGGGCAGGGTGTGGTGGAGGGACAGGGACACTAGTGACGGGAGCATGGGTGTTGGAACACTGTTCCCCTGCAATTCAGTCATGAATAACGTAACTGTAACGTATGGTAATCACTTGATCACTTGACATCCCGTTATTCATCGATTTGCTTGAGTGGGCACCAGTAACATTTCCATTTGACCCTATCATGTGCCAGTGTAGCCCAATGGCATTTGCTTGCTTCAGGAATACAAAGAGCCTCAAACCGTTTGTTCAGGGTCTTGAGGAAGAAGTCTGACCATCTTGTAGGTGGGCGGCCACGTGATCTTTTGACATCCCATGGGATCCAGTAGGTAACGGCTCTAGTCCGGCGGTCATCTCCAAATCGCATTACATGTCCAGCCCATCTGATTTTCGATGTCTTGGCAAACGAGACAGCATCCCTGACTCTAGAACAGCGACGGAGGTCGGAACTCCAGATTCCTTGTCTCACTTCAGTGAGGTGTGATATTCAAGCATAGCTCTTTCGATTCCTCTCTGGGAGACCCAGATAACATTCTCATCCTGCTTTCGTAGGGTCCAGATCTCTGAGGCGCATGTTAATGCAGGGAAAACAATGGAGTCAAATAGATGTGCCCGGAGCCGGAGGTTCTTTGTCCTTTTAGCTATTTCTTCGATGCCTTTGAAGGCATTCCATGCCGCTCTCTTTCCTCCTGCGCAGCTCAGGTTTTAGGTCGTTCATCATGTTGACTTCTCGACCTAGGTACACATAAGTGCTGCATTCCAAGATGTTTGTTCGTATGGTGATTCAAGAAAAAAGAAAAAAAAATATTTTGGGGCATTTTTTTAATTCGGTTTTTGTTTGGGGACCACACTCAACGATGTTCTAGTGTGGTTGAGTAATTGACAATTACTCCTGGCTCTGCACTCAGGAATCACTCCTGGAGCTGCTTGGAAGTGCATGGGATGGCGGAGATGGTACCTGGGTCAGCCAAGCAAAGGCAGACACGCTACCCGCTTTTACTATCTCTCCTGCCCCAACGGGAGGCGGTATTTTAGGAGCAGGTACCAAATGTTCTTGGGAGTAGGACGATTCCTAAGCCAGGGACGCCTGAAGGGTAAAGGGCCAGGAGTGGCCAGGAGGGCTGAGTGGCCAGACAGCGGAGTCTCCTCCAGGAGCTGCACGTTGACAGCTTGCTGGACCCCAGTCCTCAAGCTTTATACCCAATCCTGGGGAGCTCCCTGTAGTATCCAGTAGGACCCCCAAACCTCCCAAACTTCCAGGAAGCTCTTCCACCAGGGACCCTCCCACCCTGGAAACCCAATTTTTGGTTCTGAACTCAGCATAAGGTTCTTGGGACGCCAGGGAGACCCCCAGGAGAGAGGGGAGGAGAGTAAGTCCCATCACTGCATTCATGGAAACCCTTGTGGGAGCCCTAACCCTACAGGCTGCAAACGTGGGTGTCCCAGCAGTTTCACCCCGCTCGGAACCACACACTGACCCAGCGCCTGAGGGAGCAGTTCACCGGCGGCCGCCAGGGGCGCTGGACCAAGAGGGGCGGCGGTGGTCCCCAGCGGGACCTTAGTTGGTTCCGCCCAGGAAAAGTTGGTGAAGAACCTTTAGGCTCTAAAGCCATTCTGCGCCCCAAGTCCTGGCACTGAGTTGGGAAGTGCGAGTAGTGCAGCAAAGAGAGCACGTGGGAGTCGAATGAGATAGAACCGCGGTGCATGGGCCAGGCTTCCGGTTACAGCGTGCAGAGACAGCATGTGGGGTTCCAGGCTGGCCCGCTAGGCAAGGGGGCCTACAGCAACGCCCAGCCCTGTTTAAGTAAGCCAGGCAAGACAAGAGCTGGGTGTCAGCACCTTTTATTATTTTTATTATTATTATTATTATTTTTTTTTTGCTTTTTGGGTCACACCCGGCAATGCTCAGGGGTTACCCCCTGGCTCTGCACTCAGGAATTACTCCTGGCGGTGCTCGGGGGACCATATGGGACTCCGGGGATCGAACCCGGCCGGCAGAGGCCGGCGGCAGTAAGGCAAACGCCCTCACCGCTGGGCTATCGCTCCGGCCCGTCAGCGCCTTTTAAATACCTTTCTGACCATTTAGGCAGGCTATGGGAGGGGGCAGGGAATTGGGGACATTGGTGGTGGGAAATGGGCACTGGTGGAGGGTGGGTGCTGGAACACTGTATGGCCGAAACCTCTAAACAAAAGCAACGTTGTAATTGTATATCTCTCGGTGGTACAATAAAATGTTCAATTAAAAAAAAAAAACCTTTCTGAGAGTTGCAGGAAAGTGAACCCTTTCTGCAAAGTGAAACACAAACACACGTGCACACACGTGCACACACATTGCACGCACACATGCACACACGCATGCGCACAGACACACGCGACGCACGCACTGACACACGCCTGCGCAGACACATGCACAACGCTCCACACACACATGCACGCACACATACACACATGCACACACGCACACATACACACACGCCGCACGCACACCGCACGCACTCCTGCCTTGAAGAGAATACCTTCTCTCCAGGGGGAAAATGTGGGCAGGTGCTGACTCTCTCCTCTTGGCCCTCCTGAATACTATGGCTGGAACCTCAGGCTGGTTAGCGGCTTAACTGGATCCCACGAAAAAGAGTCTCTGGGACGGGGGCCGACAGGCCTTGAGGCCCACACCTGGCTTGCAGAGGATGAGAGACTGGCCAGGAGCTAGGGGGGTTCAGACAGTACTGGCAAGAGGTGCCCGGGACCACCTGCTCTGTTGGCCTGGCATCCTTCCACCATCAGGCCCTTTTGCAGTGCTGGCATCTCTCTCTTCCTGGCCTCATTCTGCTGAAGCTGAAATCCCGCAGTTCCTTCCTCTGATTTTTCCCCTGCCCAGCCTACTGGGTCAAAGGAAGACGCAGCTTTCTCCAGGCTCAACGCTTTCCCGACGGCGTGTTTACTCCCCTAACCACCAGCAGGGGTCGCTACGACCCTCGTCCTTCATTGCTAGAAGCATCAAGTCTCAGGAAGAGAGACGCGACTTGCCACGTGTGGAGCTATTCCCTGACGAGACTCAGGGAGGTGCTGGATGACCAAAGACACTTCCAAAGGTGCTCCCACGCACCCTTAAAAATAGCTCTGAAGGGGCCAGAGCAATGGCACAGCGGAGAGGGCGTTTGCCTGGACTGCGGGCTGACCCGGGTTCAATCCACTGCATCCCATATGGTTCCCCGAGTACCACCAGAGGTAATTCCGGTGTGACCCAAAAGCGAAAAATGATGGATGGATGGATGGATGGATGGATGGATGGATGGATGGATGGATGGATGGATGGATGGATGGATGGATGGATGGATGGATGGATGGATGGATGGATGGATGGATGGATGGATGGATGGATGGTGGATGGATTCTGAAAAGACATCTAGGGTCCCTCAAATATCTAAGCATTCTCATTGTAGACAGTTGCAAAATCTGAAATTTCAAGTCCTACAGTATGCTGATTTTCTAAAATTGATTTCAATTTAACATGCATTCAATGAAACTGAAATATCCCCTGGATTCCATGCAAACCGTAATTAAAGTATATAAACAGAAGTTCCTTTTTTTGGGGGTGGGGCCACACCCAGTGATGCTCAGGGGTTATTCCTGGAGGTGCTCGGGGACCATATGGGCTGCTGGGGATGAAACCCAGGTCAGCCTCTTGCAAGGCAAGCGCCCTGCAGGCTGTAATATCGCTCTGGCCCCACGATTCAAATTTTTCATCGAAATTAACATATTTTACCATCACACAATTAATTTTAAAATTAATATATTTGTAGATTTGAAAAATAATTATAAAGAGATATATACAAAAATAATCAAAAATGAATATCCATGTGGTGAATGAGGTCTTAAAATCCTACTTCAACCCTTCATGGTTGGCTGTTGCTTTTGGCTGGGAAGAGATGGGGTATCTTAATAATTCTATTTCTATTTTTCTTATGTACATTTTATTTGTTTGCTTGATGACCACACCAGGTGGTGTTCAGGCTGCTTTCAGGCCCTATGTTGAGGAACTACTCCTGGTGGTAGTCAGGGCCCAGATGTGATGTCAGGGGATAAAACTAGGTCAGCATGTGCAAGGCAAGCCCTCTACCCACTCTCTCTCAGCACGTCCTTACATATTTTAACTATTTTCTGACTTCCGTGTTGAGAAACTGTATTTACATCAAGAAAATGGAATCAAAATGGAAAGTCTCTTAATTATAGCACTAAACTCAATTCCTTCAACATAGTTCAAGTTACAACCTAACAGTCTCTTGTCAGAAATTCTCTTCATGTATCTATTCGCTGAGTAGGTTTCCTTTCAGCTTTGGATTAGAAGCTACAAACCATTCACTAGTTTTTCACTTTCTGCCCATGAAAGCCTTACATCCTGCACTGCCTCTTCCAGCTCAGGACTTATTCCTGGCTCTGTGCTCAGGGCTCACTCCCTGGCAGTGCTCAGGGGATCACACAGGATGTCTAGAATCAAACCCAGGTTGGCTGCATGCAAAGTGGTAAACCGTCTTATCCACTGTGCTATCACCAGGGCCCTCCTCCTCAAGTCTTTTTTTTTTCTTTTTGGGTCACCCCCGGGGGACACTCCAGGGCTTATTCCTGGCTCTGCACTCAGGAATTACTCCTGGTGGCGCTCGAGGGACCATAGGGGACCATATGGAATGCTGGGGAATGGACCTGGGTCTGCCGTGCAAAGCAAGCACCCTACCTGCTGTGCTATCGCTCCGCCCAACTCCTCAAATCTTTTTTTTTTTTTTTCACTTTTTTGGGCCATACACAGCAATACTCAGGAGTTACGCCTGGCTCTGCACTCAGGAATTACTCCTGGCAGTGCTCGGGGACCATATGGAATGCCAGGGTTGAACCTGGGTCTTCTGTGTGCAAAGGCAAACGCCCTCCCCGCTGTGCTGTCTCTCCAGCTCCCAATGTCTCCTCAAGTCTTTTTTTTTTTTTTTTTTTGCTTTTTTGGGTCACACCCGGCAATGCTCAGGGGGTTACTTCTGGCTCTGCACTCAGGAATTACTCCTGGTGGTGCTTGGGGGACCATGTGGGATGCCGGGATCGAACCCAGGTAAGCTACATACAAGGCAAATGCCCACCCGCTGGACTATAGCTCCAGCCCCCTCCTCAAGTCTTAAACCAATGTTTTCTATTGACCTTTCTATTGCTGTGTGGTTGTGTAGACTTCACACCCAGGAATACATTCATAAGGTGGAGGAAGAACAGCTGAGAGGGGGAGATGACAAAGGAGCTGTGACCTCTCCGGCTGACTCAGTTAGCACAGCTTCACTACCCTGGCACAGGTGACATTTCCTGGGGCTTAGATCCCATCCCATGGGCAGGGGCACTGTTGTAAGCCCATAACACAAAATGAAAATGAGTGTTCCTAAATGTGTCTCTTTCAGAGGTCAGCTCTGAGCTGGAAAACTTAAGAGAAATGTATTGAATTATTCTTCTCCCGGATGAACTCGGTCAGGGACATGTCTGGGAAACTATGAAACCATCCAGACCCAAGGCGGGATGAGAGTATTGTCCTCAGAGAGGGCTGCAGAGACCTCCGGGAGGAAGCCAACAGACACCCTTTCTACAGGAAAAACTGCCAAGGACAACAGAGAGAGAAGCCAAGTGACACTCCAAAAAGGCCAGATGCCACCAGTAGGCAGGAAAATAGCAGAGAGGATTCTGTCTTGGGGAGACCAGCACATCCCTAATTTTGCATATTTAGTGTTAAATACTGTGCTCATTATAAAAGACATATATGCTTTCTTTTTTTTTTTTTTTTTTGGGTCACACCCAACGATGCTCAAGGGGTTACTCCTGGCTTTGTACTCAGGAATTACTCCTGACGGTGCTTGGGGGACCGTATGGGAGGCCAGGAATCAAACCCAGGCCAGCCACATGCAAGGCTCCTATGCTCTACTATCTCTCCAGCCCTAAGTACACAATCTTAAGCTCAAAGTAGTAAGTACAATTGCAATGTTGTGCAACAGTTATTAACTATTTTCAAAGCA
>JAJIBD010016692.1:0-33672 GCA_021461705.1 Cryptotis parvus | reverse complement strand
CTATCTATCTATCTATCTCTATTAATTCTCTTTATCTATCCTATCTATCTGCTTTTTTTGGGTCACACCTGGCTCTGCACTCAGGAATTACTCCTGGCGGTGCTCGGGGGCCATATGGGATGCCGTAGGTCGAACCCAGGCCAACATGGGCGGGCGCGTGCAAGGGAAATGCCCTACCCACTGGACTATTTCTCTGGCCCCATAACTTTCAATTTAAAGACAGTATTTAGAGACAGGGATGGAAACTACTTATTGGTTAAAGAGAATAATAGATCAAGTAGCACTAACTTTTTTTATCAATATTTGTACACCAAATAAAGGGGCTACAGATTTTATAAAGATTCTACTCACAACTCTTAAGAAACACATTGACAGAAACACAGTAGTAGTGGAGATTTCAACTTTCCTCACTAGACAGACTGACCAGGCGAAAGATTAGAAAAAGGTAAAAGAGCATTAAATAAGGACTTAAAAGTCTAATCTTAACAGGTATACAGGGCTCTACATCCCTCAAAAGCTTAATATAAGTTCTTCTGTAGTGAACCACCAGCATGGCAGAGTCTGGCAAGCTACCCATGTATATTGCATATGCAAAACCCAGTAACAATTATGGACCTCATTCCCATGTCCTGAAGGAATGGTTTGAGGCTCTTCATGTTCCTGGAGCCAGTATATACATTTGGGCGACACTAGCATGTGACAGGACATATGGAGATGTTGCTGGTGTCTGCTTGAGCAAATCGATGAACAACGGGAAGACAAGTGATACAAGTGTACATGGGACAGTCTGCAGAATAGAGCATATATAAGGGCATAACTCAAAATTACCTAAATTTACAAATAATATGCAAAAATCATAGCATGTACCCTTTAAACAGGCCATAATGCCTACAAAAATACAAATTAACCATAAGTAAAAAGTTGGGAAATCCTTCACCTCTTAGAAGCTGAGCAAAACACTGCCAGATTAAAAAAAATTGATGAAGGAAAAATTAAAGGATAAATAAAAAGATTCCTTGAAACTGATGAGAATGACAAAACGCACTATTCTCATTTACATGATACAGCAATTTCTGTACTAGGGAAATTTATAGTAATAGAGACTTAACATTAGAAAAAAAAAGCTCAGATCAACAACCTAAACATGCATCTCAAAAATTTGGAGAAAAACAACAAATGAATAAAAAAAAGAGGAGGAATGAACCAATATAAAATTTAGAGCAGAATAAATAATAGAAAAAATTAAAAAAAAAATTAGTCAATGAAACCAGGAGCTGGTTCTTCAGAAAAGTAAACAGGACAGACAAACTTTTAGCTAGGCACATGAGAAAACATAAAATGGCTATTAAAATTTGAAGAGAGGTCAAAGGGAAAGTAATGGCAACGGAATTCTCAGAAATTTAAGATATTAGAAAGGTTACTATGAACAGCTCTAGGCTATTAAACTGGAGAACCTAGACAAATAGATTATCAGCATAATGTAATCTTAAAAAAAAACTGAAAGAGGAGGAAGTTGAAAAAACTATTCAGAATTTTCTCAGGAACAAAAGCTCTGATCCAGATGGATTCACTGGTGACGTCTATGAAATCATTAGAGGAAAATTACTAACTTTAGTACTCAAGCTCTTCCAAAATATTGAAGGAATAAAAATCTTAACAGTTTTACAAATAACATTGTTCAATTAGGCATTTGGTAACTTTAGACAAATAACCAAAGCAGATAAATACTATTCTAAAAGAAAATTTCAAAGCAATTTCTCTTATGAAATTGCGGCAAACATCAACAGTCTTAGCTAACCAAATTCAAGAGCATATAAAAATATTCGGACACTGTGAATAAGTGGGACTCATTCCCAAAGTACAATATGATTCAATGTTGCAGATCATTTAACAACAATAAAAAGGAAAGATAAATTCATATAATTATATCAAGCAGTGTAGTGAAAGCTTTTGACAAATCCAACATCCATTCATTATAGAAAAAGTCTTCCACAAAATAGGATAAAATAAATACTCTAGATAATAATGATCACCAATAATAGCAATGGCCAGTAACATTCTCAATGATAAAAAATTAAAAGCATACCCTCTGAGATCAGGTACACGACAATGACATCTACTGTTTTCACTTTTATTCGATATAATATTACAAGTCTTAGCTACAGCAACCAAGCAAGAAAAAAAAAAATCATCACTACTTTAAAAGCAACAGAGGGAATTAGAGCAGGGAATATTTTTAAATATTGAATATTAAAAAACATACAATTCAAATGATATTCAGTTAAAAAAGATTTGGTATGGATGTAGGTTGATATTTATAAATAGTGTATATTATATTTATAAATATCCATAAAAATTTTTCATATTTTGCACATTTCAGTGCCCTTCATGTTCTTATAGGCCCCCAAACATCTCAAGCTATGTAGTACATGTTCAGTGTATTTATTTATTCATTTACTTTTTCATCTTCAGTGTATTAAAAATAGTAACTTTGCCGCCAGAACAATAGCAAAGTGGGTATGGTGTTTGTTTTGCATACAGCTGAACTAGGTTTGATCGCCTACACCCCATATGGTCCCCTAAGGCCACCAGGAGTGATCCCTGAGTGTAGCCAGTGCTGAGCACCTTGATAGTGGCCCCCAATCCAAAAATAATACTGGTTTGATCCTTTATTATTGTAGTTGCTGCATTTCATTTTGTCAGTGGACATTCTCTTCAAAATTACTGTTCTGCTTTCACATAGCCCTGCCTATATATATCAACTCTTTTTAGTAATATATTCAGTCATAAATGTGCCTAAATTCAGTGTTTGGAATTTACTCTTAGAGCTAGACATTAAAACCATATCATCTGAAGCTGAGCAATTATGGATTACACCAGGGTACCAAGACACATGTAAAACATAAACTGTACATGTATAGGAATCATTTTTAAAAAAGGAAAACTACATAAATATCAGGCAACATAACTCAGTATAGTTAAAAACATAGAGGTCTCATTAATAAAAGTGATAATTTATTATTTAAGTAACTATTTGACAGATATAATTGAAAAACTGACAACAAAAGTGAATATTTACAAGAAAATTTCCTTTTGACTTTGGAAAAGTCCTCTGATATTAACATTGTATCCTGTCTTTCATATCCAGAAGAAAGAAGCATTAGATTGATTTTAGTGTTTTATAAAATAATTACTATATTTATATTTTGAGGACTACTGCCATAATTCATCCTTAAAATAAAGTGCCCTGAGAAGGGGTTGGTTGGAGGGTGGATATAAAAGTCTTTGTTGGATTGTTCAATTGAAGGTGCTTTCCAAATAAATATTCAAAGGCAATGTTTGCTCTTTCACTTACAGTGCTGTCATTTATCCTTCTCTCAATTTCTATCTGCCTCCGCACGTCTACAGTGCCCTTGCTAGTTCTGAGAGGGACTTTTCACGAAAGACAGTATGGTTGTATTTTAAAGTTTCCTTTCCCTTTTGATAATTGATCTTAATCTAATATTTTAAGAGAAAAAAGTCCGTCTCCTGACTGTCTCATCAAGTGCAATATTCTTTGTGTGTACGGGAGGGGCACACACCTGGTGGTGCTCAGACTTTACTCCCGACTCTGTGCTCAGGGATCACTAGCCGGCTGGTGGACCCTATAGTCAGCCAGGGATTGAATCCCAGATGGGAAGGCAAGCACCCTAACTACCCTGTGCTATCTCTCTGTCCCCGAGTTCAGTGTTCATAATTTTCTGTATTTATAAAGAAAGTAAAGTCAACAATTACATTTTTCCAGTGAATATTTTTAATAAAATACTTTAATGTATATTTCCTTCTTCCTTTGCCATTATATGATGCGGAGGCAGAAAGTTATCAAGAGAAAGAAAAGAAAATCCAGATAAAGCTACGAACCAAGAAGGAGGTTGAATGAATGTAAATAAGTTTAATTACATTGATTTTCAAGAATAAGAATTTATGTTTGAATCAGAATATTGCTTCTGAAAACACAAACAACAACCAAAAGGCAACTTAACGGTAATTTAGTTTTTTGCGGCATAATTTAAACGTTGTGAACAGCCATAAAAAAGTGTGCAAACACATATGGCAGTATTTCGTGTTCTCTGTTGCCTAGCCACTTCATAAGCTAAGAGACTCAGTGGCCGTGGACTTTGGGGAACGCCCTGAAGCCTGCCCGCCCACGAGCCTCCGACCTTCCCAACGGCTTTCATTCCCGCCCCTTGCTTCTGGTGCTCAGACCCAGCCATGTTCTTTCTCTTTGCACTGCTCACCGAGCTCGGAAGGCTGTTTGCCTCCCTTGGTAAGTCTACAGTTTCGTTGATGTTCCTTTAGTATCTCAGCACGGTTTGATTCTTCCCAGGAGCGAATTTCCTCTAACACTGAGCTTCCCGTCATCACCCTGTTTATTATTATTATCATCACCATCGTCGTCGTCGTCATTTGTATGCGTGTGTGAGTGAGTGAGTGAGTGAGTGTGTGTGGTATGTGTGTGTTGTGTGGTGTGCTGTGGTGTGGTGTGGTGTGGTGTGGGGTGTGTGTGTGTGTGTGTGTGTGTGTGTGTGTGTGTGTGACCAGTCCAGGGAGGCAGGTGACAAGCACAGGCAATGTTAGCCAAGAAAGCTGGTCTCTGCACCAAGGATAAACGTTCTCAGCTAAGTCCTAGCAGGCCTTCCTTGGCCTCCCACTCTGTAACTTGGGAATCTGGGAGGAGGTATGTTATTACCCAAAATTACTTACTTAACATTACCAGAGAAAAACACCCTGAAGCAACTTTTTGAAAAAGCAAAACAACAGCAACAACAACAAAAAACCGAGTTCGATGGTCCTGGAGAACTGCAGTATGTAATTTGGGGCTGTTACTTTCTTTTTTTAATGAGGCATTAAAAATCTAGAGAAAGAAAAGAAAATCCAGATAAAGCTATGAACCAAGAAGGAGGTTGAATGAATGTAAATAAGTTTAATTACATTGATTTTCAAGAATAAGAATTTATGTTTGAATCAGGAAATTGCTTCTGAAAACACAAACAACAAAATCCCAAGCTAAAAAATGCTCATCTATTTTACTGTAGATTCTGAAGAATTATTTCTCCATATAACAGTTCCACGGAAAATAAAATCAAATGAGAGTGAAGTTTCAGCCAAACAAGTAAGTCATCATGATTTTTTTTAATATATAAAATTAAAATTTTGGTAACATTAATTTACCTTTTCATTAAGTTAGTTTATACTGATTTTTATTCTCTTGAAAACCTAATGCTTTCACTGTCATTTTGTATTCTAATGTATTTTATTTATTATAAAATTTGGGTTACCAGGAACTCAGAGGAGGTGCGGGTGGGGAGTTATTATTTTGTTGCTTGTGTGTTGAGTCCTAGGTTTCTATTCTGACACCTCACACACGCAAGGCAAGTAATAAACCATTAGCAACGTCCCTGGCATCCTCAGAATGTTTTGATCTGCTCACATAGAACAACTACAGACTCTTGTTCCTTTCCTATACCTGTCTTTAAAATTTTTTTTAATTTTCAAGAAATATTAAGCAACGTTTAGTAATGAATATGACATACATATAGCAATTATACAAATGCTAATGGTAATTATGTGACGGATTTATTTGTCTAGAAAAAATTTCTAACTAAATTTTGATCAAAATATGTCATATAGCTGATGAAACATGAGATGTAGAAGTAAAAGTCACTGATGGAAAAGACACGAAAATTAAAATCTCACTTTTGAAAACTAAAATCTCACATGATGAAAACGTTTATAATAAACATTAATTAGAAACCACATTGAAAACGATGCTTGTCTGCTCAGAGATATGATATAATTGAGGGCATGGAGTTTTAATTGGGGGCTTACAAATAAAATTGTATACAGGAATTTCAGGTTTGAATATTTAGCACTGCACTGGCCCCTGATCACAGAGCTTGGAATAACTCCCTATATCACAGCTTAGAACTATAAAACAAACAAAAAAATGGGACTACTGATAATGTCTGATATAATAAAACTGAAATCAAAATAAAGGTATTCTATGTAATAAAAATAGTGTGGTAATATATGATAATCCTAAAACAATTTTCAAGCTAAAGGTATGTTTTTTAACAAGAGTATATTAAAAACTATTAGTTTACATTTTCCATGAATATTGGGACTCAATTATATTCTAATAGCTATTATAATAAAAATATATTTCTAATTTTATTAAACTGCTATAGGATAATTTAAAAATTATCAATATTGTTTAAACTGCTAATAGGATAAATTTTTACATTCTGTATGTGTATATTGCTTTTATGTTGGCTTGATCTGTCCATTGATGAGTTTGGTGTGTTAATGTCCCTGACTGCTATTGAGCTTCTGCAGCTGTGAGCATTAGGTCTGTTAATAATTACTTTATACACTTTAATGCTTGCTTAAAGTATATACATTAATGCATTTTGCTCCATTTGTGCATGAATTTCTTCATTATTATATAATTTCTCCTTTTGTAGTTTGAAAATTTGTTTTGTAGTAAATCTCTGAGATATATAGTTACAAAGCTTCTCATGACTGGATTTCATCATACAATGTTCGAATACCCATCCCTCCACCAGTGCGTATTTCCCACCACCATTATCTCTAGTTTCCCTCCCCCTACCCATATCCAACCAGTCTACATCTATGGCAGAAGCTCTCTCTCCCCCTTCCTCCCTCTCTCTCTCTCACCCCCTCTCTGTCTCTGTCTCTGTCTCTCTCTCCCTCATTTTGAGCATTATGGTTTGCAATACAGGTACAGAGAATTTGTCATGTTTGTTTGTTCCTTTACCTATGTTCAGCACACAGTCTTTGTCTAGAGTGATCATTTCTAGCTATCATTGTCATCATGGTGTGTTCTTTAACCCAACTGCTTTCTCTGACTAGCACTTGAAGCAAGCTTTCAGCACTGGTCCAATCCTGGTCCTTGCTTCTTTTGTCCTTAGGTATTAGTCTCATACTATGTTCTTCTTTTTTATATACCACAAATGAGTGTCATCATTCTATATCAGTCCCTCTCCTCACTCATTTCACTCAGCATGATACTCTCCATGTTCATCTATTTATCACTGTATCACTGTCTTCCCAATCATCATCAATTTGCTTGAGTGGGCACTAGTAACATTTCCATATGTCCTGCCTCATGCTAGTAGAGCCCAAGGGCATCTGCTTGCTCCAGAAACATAAAGAGCCTCAAACCATTCCATCAAGTCATGGGAATGAGGTCTATAATTGTTACTGGTATTTGGCATATCAAATATGACACAGGTAGCTTGCTATTGGTAATTAGCCAATCTGAAATGGAAAAATTTTGAGATAGGATCAATAGAATTGTGAAATAAGGATGCTAAATTGGAAGGTGGAGGGAACTTACAATGAGGGAGGAATATAGATGCTCTGGTAGTGTAGCAGTACTGCAAGTGTTTAAAAAAGTATAAAGCCAATATATAATGGTTTATGTATTAAACAATAAATATTAAATAAGTGTTAAATATTCGAGTACATTTACATGTGGCTAAGAACATATAAATGTAGTCTTCTGATGTAATTTTTTTCCGATGTAAATTTTTGTGCCAGACATTTACTCATGAAAAGATTGCATTTTGCTATGGAGCAAAAAGTGCTTTATTTATATTCCCTATTTAATAACAAAGAGTATTTGAAAGTTACATACTTATAAAAATAAAATAAAATAAAAAGTATAAGTCTTTTATAAATGTCTCTTATGAATAAAAATGTGTTGCTCTATATATTTCTGATATGGTGAATATTTATTCCTTTGATTTGTTTTAGGTGATTTATATCTTAACAATTGGTGAAAAACCATGTACCCTGCATCTAAAAAAAAGTAAGATATATATGGAATATGTCAGATGTGAAATTAGCATCAAGTGTAGACTAAGTAGTGGCATGTTTTTTGATACATTATTAAAATGTACAGTTTTTCTTAACTACATTGGGTTCATTTTAATTATAAAACTCAATTACATGATTATTACTTCAGTAATCTCATGCAGGATTGAAATAAATATCTATAAATAAGTTTTAGATTAATTATGCAATAAGACCCTTGTACCATTTTATTACAATTCATCTTTGCACCCACCACTTCAGTGAATAATCAATATAATTTATGTCATTCATAATTTGCATGTTCTCAACATTTCACCAAAATGGATTCAAATAGACTTTTCAGTTTATACACATTCCAAAATATTTAACTGCATTTTGTCTGCCTGCATCTTTGTAATTGAAAAATGCTGCATAAAGTTATCATCACTTAAGAAGGAAAATCTCACATAATTCACTGTCATGAAGCACACATTAACCTTTTATGTTTCAGTAATTCCATTAAAATGATTTTATGCTGGCAGGAGAAATGACAAGAGGTTAGAGCAGTAATTATCATGTAGCTGTAATAATGGTTCAAATCTCTGCCCTACCTAGATCCCCCAAAGCACAGTCAGGAGTATGACTGAGTACATTCAGATGTGGACCCCCAAAACCTATAGATAGATAGATATAGATATATACCACACATAATAAAACTGATTTCATGCTTTTAAACATTCTTTTTAACAAATGTTAACATTATTGCATGGCTCATCAATGTTTAGTCCATACCATCATTTCATGTGGATTTCAGAATCCATAAACTCCTAGTTTAATGCTTAGAATTTTGCTTCTATGCTTCTACAAATTTCTGTTTGCATTTGTGATTCCTCCTCTCTTCAGTCTACACATACTTTATAGTGTGAATCTTGACTTTTTAAATTTTTTGGTTTGCAACATGTATATTTTATCATGTAATTTTAATAACACTTATGCATTTAACTAAATGGTTAAAGTAAAAGAAATTTGAGGTAGAAAGACCTGTAGAGGGAGCTCTTATATTTTAAGACTTATTTTAACACTTGGAACAGGGAATCCAAGCAATAGGGAAATTCAACTACAAACCCTACCATTGACCTTGCATGAATAGAGTTACCTGCATTCTAACAGAAAGTTCTAAGTAATTTAATATTTCCCTAGAAATAAATGTAGCGAATGGAAATTTCATGGTTCAGCTAATAAAGCTTTGTCATCTGAACTCTTTACTTTCCTCCAATATACTTTCAATTTTTGTTGCTATATTGTCCCACTCTTTTTCTACAGAATCATTCAGTCTTGTGTAACATTTATTACTTTTTTGGTTGGCAAATTATTTATTAAGGTCAGTTAGGTCAGTTAGACTTTAAAATTTTCTCAATTATGTTTCCTTAAAAATGCATGAATCACTTTATTTATGAATGCATGAATCACTTATCTATTTGCCAATTACCAATTAGTTATTAGAATTTGTATATTCCCATACTTAACATGTCCAGAAATGCGCTTCTGATATTATCCTTTCCACAATCACCTCAGTAAATGACAACTGTAAACTTCTGGCCTTTTGCACAGAACTGTTATTTAGAATTTATTATTTTGGGGGAACTGGGGTACATCTGGTGGTGCTCTGGGGACCATATGTAGTGCTGGAGATTGAAAATTCTTGTCACTAGGGCATTTGCCTTGAGTGAAGTCAACTTAGATTCAATCCCCAGCACCTAAATAGTTCCCTGAACACCACCAGGAATGTTTTCTGAGCACTGCTGGGTGTGAGAAAAATAAATAAATAAATAAAAAAATAAACAAATAAATAAATAAAACATTTTTACCCAAAAAAATGCTTGTCACATGCAGGGAAAACGTCTTACCTGCTATGCTATTTCTCCAGCTCCCAGGAGTCATTCTTGATATATTTACCTTTTGTTTCAACACACACACATACACATACAAACACAAACACAAACACACACATCATATGAGTATTTGAATCCCTCATGTACTACCTCCAAAATGCATTGCTATGTCCAATTTCATGATAACTGTAGCTGTGATAACTGTGATAGCCATACATTCCCCAATAACCAATTACTCTACTTTGGATTTTTTTTTTTCACAGTTAATTCTCAACACATTGTTTATGCTCTAATTTTGTTAAAATGTTGACCTGTTTCTGTTATTTATTGGCTTTGAATATTCTAATGGTTCTTAACCATACTCCTTACTACATTTCTTTTTTAATTTTGAATCTATACGCCTATACAGATTAGAATATATAGGCAAACATATCTCTGCTCAGGTTCTTGCTTTCTCTCCTACTCCTAATAACATTTCTGTTCTAATCCAAGTGTCTCATTTTCAGTTTGTTTATTATCTATTCAGTGGGCATTCGATGCCATCCTGTCTACATTTGCAACGAGTCTCCTGAACTTAGGCCTTATTTATCATCTAATATGCCAGCAGTATTGTGCTTCACTCTTGTAAAGATTAGTAGGTTTTCTTTTTTAAAGAAAATGCTGCATTGCAGTGCCTAGGAGAACTATAATGTGGTAATAATTCAGTAAAATTGTTTGAATAATATTTTAGGTACATGCAGGCATCTGAGTATTCACCATATATTTCTAGATTCATAAAATCTAAACACTGATATCAAGTGTATGAATTTAGATTATGTCACACTAAAATCACTATAATTAAATTATCTTATTACTCACATTTTATTCACTTAACATTCATTTTTTACTTTAATGTTTATATTACATTAGATTATTTTAATTGGAAACAAAAATGAATTCATAATTTAACTACCTTCTAATTCTTACTATTTTTAGTTTATTCTTGTCCAATAACTTTTTGGTGTATACATATAATGAAACTGGATATTTGCATTATGAATCCAAATATTTTAAGGTAAGATCAAGAAAGTTAAGTAATTTATTATATTATATATTTATGTATTGGTGTGGCTACAGCATTACAATTGGAATATGTTGCTGCATTTTCAAAGTTTAATAAATATTTTATTTCTTTCAGCTCTAATATGTTATTTGGTTGAATGTTGTACTAGCATGTAATATACAGAAAGGTCAAACTGAGAAACTCTTACTGTCACCTATTTTCCCTAAAACATTTTCCTTAAAATATGCACTAATAAAAGTATCTATGGTATATAGTATCATTATTTTCAACTCCCTTACTGTTGAGTATTCATTGTTTGAAAAAAAATCATTTAAAATTAATTTGTTTATATTTCTATGCTGCTATACAGATGCATTGCTATTACCGAGGCTATATTGCAGAATTCCCAAATTCAGTTGTAACGCTCAACATCTGTTCTGGACTCAGGTAATAATAAGTGGAACTTAGGGATGAACAGATACAAATTTAGTAATGTTCAATGGAAATATAATCTGAAAGTGTCCTTTAAGAAAATCTTAATTTTTCAATATGTATATTAGTAACTAGATTCAATGCTCTTTCCATTGAAATCACTCCAGGAAATCCTTGCGAACACGTTATTATATAAAAGAAATGCACACAGGAAATTTCAGTAAAGGAAAGCTTAGAACATCTTCTTAAATATTATTATTGGATTATCTGTAAATTATCATAAATGTCATGGAAGTTGCATTTACTAAATATTTTACAATAATAGAACGATAATACATCTTCTCACTTAAGTTGTACTAAGTGTCATATATACAACAACTAAAGAAAAAAGTTCCTACAGTGGAAAAGAAGAAACAAGTGATTTCATCAAAGATGCTGAAAGGAGTAAAGTGCTGACTTTACTGAGGAAGATTGGTCCAGAACTGATAAAAGAACTATCTCAGCTTTAATTTGGTTTTATTTGCCTGGGTTCTAGAATCCAGTCATGCAAACTCAAAAATCGACATTTCCTGCTATAATAACTATCAAATTCTTTAGATATTTACGCTATATGCCTATTTTCCTTTAGTCTAACTCCTCTGATAAGAACTTTGTTCTTGAAAAAATTCTCAGCAAATAAGTTGGTCCCCCAAAAATATGAGGTCTTAATGAAAAATTTTTAATAAATGTGAGGTCTGTATAGAAATTAAAGCTATTTTCCACTATATTTAGTTTTTGAAAATGTGGGCAAAACCAAGGCATATGAAGTGATTTAGTTACTAATGATTAACAGAAAAAAATAGAAAAAGTGACATAAAGACTTTTATTCTTATGATTTCATATTTTGCCACATTTATAAACCTATAGCAGCATTTTTATAATTTTGCTTTTAAACACTTAGGGGATTCATTCAATTAGAAAATATCAGTTATGGAATTGAGCCACTGGAATCTTCAGCAAGATTTGAGCATATAATTTATCAAGTGAGAAAAGATAATGCAGACAATTCAATGTTAGGAGAAAATTACAGCAATATCTGGCATAACGTTCAATCCTCTGAAGATTTTTTAAGTTCACAGGTAACTGATAATTCTGATCCTATGACATAAAACATTTTTCTGAAGAATTTTTTTTTAGTCTTTACAAGAAATTAATTAGCTATTGTATAGAAATATTAACTGGGTATTTTCTATTTGCTAAAGTTTCATGCTCACATTGGTAGCACATATACTATTTACTTAAGTTTATGTAAAGTTTATGTATTTATGTAAAGTTTATGTATTTAAAGCTTATTCTATGATGCATTTATTTACTTATAAAGCAAAAGCTTATAAAGCAAATACTTATAAAGCAAAAAAAAGGACCCCAAGCTGCCCCAGGGAAGAGCGGAAACTCCATCAATGGGAACCAAGACAAACTGCCTTGGTTTCACCCCCGACCAACCCTTGGGCCCTGCGCTTCTGGGAACCCCTCCACTCCCCCAC
Organism: Cryptotis parvus; assembly: GCA_021461705.1. NCBI lineage: Eukaryota > Metazoa > Chordata > Mammalia > Eulipotyphla > Soricidae > Cryptotis > Cryptotis parvus. The sequence continues at coordinate 20,926 of JAJIBD010016692.1, read as the reverse complement.
AGGTGTGTGTGATTCTTGCATCTCTGCGGACCCCAAGCTGCCCCAGGGAAGAGGGGAAACTCCATCAACGGGAACCAAGGCAAACTGCCTTGGTTTCACCCCGACCGAACCCTTGGGCTCTGTGCTTCTGGGAACGCCTCCACTGTCCCCCACAGGTGTGTGTGTGTGTGATTCTTGTGTCTCTGAGGACCCCAAGCTGCCCCAGGGAAGAGCAGAAACTCCATCAACGGGAACCAAGGCAAACTGCCTTGGTTTATTTTGATTTTTTAGCTCATGTCTTTTTTCATAGTTTATAGAGACTACTATTTTCTAAGTCCTCATATGGTGTAAAGCTAGTTCTGTCTGTCTGTCTGTCTGTCTGTCTGTCTGTCTGTCTGTCTGTCTGTCTGTCTGTCTGTCTGTCTGTCTGTCTGTCTGTCTGTCTGTCTGTCTCTCTCTCTCCCCATGTATGATCCCCAGAGGAACCCTGCCAGGATGCGTCCTAATACAGAGCCAGGAGTAAACCTGGTGAAAACCATTTGTGGCTAGGGGGCCCTACATTCCTCTGCAAGCAGACAAATGCCTTTTATGAAGGTGTGATCCATTGGCATCCAACTCCTAAACAGTGAAATTTGTATTTCCTGGGGTTGGAGGGCTGTGGTGGGATTATCCCAAATATTGCAAGTGAATGTCTGGAAAAGCATGAATTGATTTTATGTATTTAAAACTGCAAATAGCTGATGTAATAAATCAAAGAGGAAAGATGTAGAAAGGCAGAATGACTGTAAAATTCAGAAAAATTATTTATTTCTTACAATGAATTTTAACTAAATTTGTAAAGTACTGCAGCACATTTATAAAAATATGTTTGATCACAATGGCTCATGGAATACCAAAAGAACTGAAAAAAAATTAAGATACCAGTAAAGTAATTGTAATTTTAGTATTTGTTTTTAAAATGTATTATTATCTTAAGTTGAGAAGACAGTGGTATGGTTGGAGGGCAAGATAATTTAAATAATTAAGAATAATAAGTAACTCAGATATGAGTCTACACAAAATAGATTCAGTTCAATAAGGAAAGGACAATATTTTCAATATGGGACCTGGAATAATTTAATAGCCATTAGATATACAAAAACTTAAATATCTGATAAATGATCTTTTGCCTAAATTTTAATACTATATACAAAATTAGTTCAGAATTGATAATTAATATATAAACTATTAAATGATATTTTAAAAGATATATAAGAAAGTGATTTTATAAATATATTCTTAGGCATAATATACAAAGAATTATCTATAAAACATAGATGAATTAGACTGCTTTTAAAATAATTATTTTGGCAAACAAAATCCAGGAAAATAATTAAAGTCAAACTTTAAAGTGAAAGAATTTGACAAGCAATTAATCTCTTTGTAAAGTGTGTAAAACTTTCTAAATTAACATTTGAAAAAAAAAAAATAGGTCAGTTCCTAAAAAGTATCCCACCCCCATGGCAGAGCCTGGCAAGTTACCTGTTTTGTATTTGATATGCCAAACACCAGTAACAATTATAGACCTCATTCCCATGATCTGATGGAATGGGATGAGGCTCTTTATGTTCCTGGAGCAAGCAGATACCCTGGGGCTCTACTAGCATGTGACAGGACATATGGAGATGTTACTGGTGCCCAATAGAGCAAATCGATGATGAACGGGATAAGTGATAACTTCATTATACTGAAGATGACAAAAACAAAATCAAGTCTACAATATATTCATCATTACTAACATTGAACAATGCTGATTAAGATAACTATCGGTATCTCTGTCTATTGGAGCAGCTGAAATTTAAAAAATACTGTGGGAAAGAAACAAAGCTGATAGAGAATCAGCAAAGCATCTAATGTTTTAGAATTGTTAGTTGGAATTAAATTGGGACCATCTCTTAAAAAAAAGTATTTTAGTTTGTTAGACCAAGTAATAATAGTTTACAAACTAGTATACTTTGTAACTGTGGAGGTTATTATGACTTTAAAGAGATTTAACAAGGGAGATCTTTGTGTTAATGGAATAGTTATGCACCTTGCTTGCAATATTGATTTATAAATGTATATAGGGAAAGTGACAAATAGAAATAAATGATGAACATGGCAAGAATGTACATAAGTGAATTTTGTAGCTTTAGTAATGTGTTAAAATTTTGTAATGTGTAACTATTGATGTAACTAAATGGTGTGCCACAGTTGGTATTACTTATTCTTTAGTAAATAAATTCACAAAAAATTTACGATAAATGCGAATTTAGCTTCATCTACATTATTTTACTCATTTACTATAAATAGAGACCATACAATCTCCTACATTATGCAGGTTATTGTGGTTTATTAAACACTGAAACATTTTAAAAGACTTTTTAAATTTTCAACTAATTTTTATGTTTGCATTCTTATATTGTAATAATATTTTTAACCTTATAAATTGCAATTTATTTGCTTAAAATCCAAATATATAACATTTGGTATATCTATTTTTTTCAGAATAAAACATTTTCAAAATTATTGCCCCTATATCTAGAAATTCATATTATAGTAGAAAAAGCTTTGGTAAGTAAAATTTTCTTTCCTTTTCTTCAACCTCTCTCTCCACATCCTTAATTTTAAGGATGTATGTTTAATTATTTGAAAAGACATTTTTATTATAGTTGCTATTCAATTGTTATTGAAAGTCCAAATAACTAAAATACATCCGAACTATACTATCTTCACATACATTCAACTCCACTTCTCTTTGACCTCACAACTGAAAAAATTTGCATTTAACTTATTTGTCTTGTTACTTTGTTATTTCTGTTTTTGTTGTTTTAGCTTGCTAATTATCTATAATATTAATCCATTTAAAGTATTTCAGATCCTTAATAATGAGACAGATTATATAATTTTATAATGCTTTGATTTCAATTGTTTCTAATGTCTTTAATTATCACTGTATCACTGTCTTCCCATAGTTAATTGATTTGCTCAAGCAGGCACCAGTAACATCTCCATATGTCCTGTCACAAGCAAGTGTAGCCCAAGGGCATCTGCTTACTCCAGGGACAGGAAGAGCCTCAAACCATTGTTCAGGTCATGGAATTGAGGTCCATAATTGTTACTAGCTTTTGGCATAACAAATAAAACATGGGTAGCTTGCCAGGCTCTGCCCTGTGGGTGGTATACTATCAGTAGAAGGCTCTCATCTCAAGCATTTACTGATGAGATTTATAGGAGAAAGATCAGGTTTTCTCTTGGATGGAGCTTTGAAGAACTACGGAATCTGAGTGTTGAGAATAACTGACTGCATGATGTGTGGGTTGCTCTGGCTTCTTGATAGACTTAGTGGGATGTTGGGTATCAGTTAGAGCCTGTCTAGAACTGTATACAGTGTCTAAATGTGAAAGACCCTGGGAAGGACCATATCCTAAAATCAGTATTATCTAAGAATATCTTAGTCTTACATGAATAAGAAATATTTTTGAGTGCCCAATATGTCTTTTTTTCCTTAAATAATCATCATTATATTCTAAAAATTATTTTTTATTGAGGTTCCTGATTTACTACTGCAAATCATATTTTCATAAATACATCATCAGAACACAACACCCATCATCTGAGAGCCCTCTTCCACCATCAGTATTCCAAGAACCCCTTTCATTCCTACCCGCCCATGTAAGCTCAGTTATACAGACATCCCTTTAGTTCTGATGAAGTGGTGCCCATTTATTTTTCCCTTACTGTGCTTCTTTTGTAAAATTTATATTTGGCATATATTTCTCTTTCTCTCTAAGTAGTAATACCTACAAATATAGGTGAATATAGCTAATTTTTTGGGATTCCACAAAATTGTAAATCATTGATAAATTCACTTGATCACTTGACTTCCCGTAGATTATTGATTACTCGAGCGGGCCCCAGTAACATCTCAATATGTCCTGTTACATGCGAGATAGCCCAAGGGCGTATCCCCATTCCAGGAAAATAAAAAGCCTCAAACCATTCCATCAAATCATGGGAATGAGGTCTATAATTGTTACTGGTATTTGGCATGTCAAATATGACATGGGTAGCTTGACAGGCTCTGCCATGTGGGTGGGATAATATTGTAGTCACCTCTTATCTAGAGCATTTATTTTAGATATGAATTTGATAACTTTGATGGATATAATGGCTACATGTTAATTTCATTTCATTGGAAATTTTTATAATACCCTTCCATTCTCTTCTGGCTCATGGAGTCTCATTTGATAGACATGCTATGGATATTATGGATTTTTTGTATGTAGTTCATTTCTTATTGCTGTTTTAAATTTATGCCTCTATATTTGGATTTTGTTACTTTGAGCACAATGTGGTTTAGAGTTTTCATATTTGAGTATTTTGCTGGGACCCTTAGGTCTCTTGGATCTGTGTGCCTGTGTATTTCAGCTCTAGAAAATTCTTACCTATTATTTATATTTATTTAAAAGAAGATACTTCATTTAATCATTGTAGTTTACCAAGTTTTTCACAATACAGTTGTTACAAGCTTTCCTGAATTTTTGCCATATGGACATTTTCACTGATTTCTCATCGTAGCTTTGATTTTAATTTTCCTAATTATGAGTGATGTTTAGCTCTTTTTCATATACATATTGGTCAATCATATGTCTTCTTTATGGAGATGTCTGTTTATCTCCCCAGTTTTGAATGGAATTACTGGATTATTATTAGCCTTTTATATGATGTATTGTGCAAATGCTTTCTCCCATTCAGTAGGCTGTCTTTTTATTTTAGCTCTAATTTTTTACTCTTTTGTGCAAAATCTTTTTAATTTGGCATAGTCCCATTTTTTTGTTTGTTTTGTTTATGTTTTCTTTGCTAACTGAAGGCATATTGCATGGAATTTCTGTTGATGTTTTGGTCAGTGGACTTTATTGATTCTGGCTTAATCTAAAGTCTTTAATATACTTTGAATTTGTGAATGGTTTGAAATTCATATATACATTTTAATGCTTTTATCCAATTTTCCAAGCACCTTCAGTTGAAGAGATAATTCTTGATAAGTCATTCATGTAGTTAGCTCCAAATTAAACTCAACATTCTCAGTTTATTTTCTTTGGTCTGTAATTAAATCTTTATTCCAGTACATTGTATTCATGATTATTATAACATTTTAGTACAGTTCACCATTGAGAAACACATATTCTATTTCTTTTAAATTTCTTAACTATTTAGAGACTATTGAGTCTTTGGATAGGCATACCTGGGCTGGGCTTGAAAAAAGACTGCTGCAGGGTGGGTCACTGATGAGCTGGGCTGTGATCAGCTTCTTCTGGGTGGAGCTCTGGGCTGGACTTGATCCAGAGACTCACACACATGGGGCAGAGCTGCTACTTGCTCTCTGATCACTAGGCATCTGGGAGGGATGGCAGGTTCTAAACCTGACCTGCCATCCAGCAGGGCCTCGCAAGAAGCCAGAGGAATCCCTACACCATGATGGCTGCCATTTTTCCACATTTGGGCTCCTCTCTCCTCAGAGCTCCACCCAGAAGAGCTGATCACAGCCCGGCTTGCGCTGCCGAAAAGTGGCTACGCAGTTCATCAATAAATACTCAAGTTTTGATTTGACTACAAGATAATCCCACCTGCACAGCAGAGCCTGGCAAGCTACCCTGTCATATTTGACATGCCAAATACCAGTAACAATTGTGGACCTCATTCCCATGACTTGATGGAATGGTTTAAGGCTCTTTGTGTTCCTGGAGCGGGCAGATGCCCTTGGGCTATCTCGCATGTAACAGGACATATTGAGATGTTATTGGTGCCTGCTAGAGCAAATCAATGATATACAGGAAGACAGTGATACAGTGATTAGAGACTTTTATTATTCATTTCATATTTTAATAAAGAACGTTCCAAATTTTTGAAGAGTCATAATTTTGAAGAGAATTAGATAGAATCTATATACTTTATGTAGATCCAGTTATTTTGACAATGTTAATTTTCTAATCCATAAAAGTGATATTTTTCCTCTTGTCTTCTGTTTCATTTCTTGGTAACTTATATTTCATAATAATTTTTAGTTTTTACGTACATTTTCACTTTTATATGAATTTCTAGGTATTTGGTATCTTTGGACAGTTAAAAGAAGTTTCTTTCTTTTAATTATTTGTATACACAAATGCTACAAAAATGCTACAGATCATTATGTATTCTGTAGCCTTCTGCTTTGCTATATTTGGCAGATTATTTATATGATTTTTTGTGGAATCTTTAGGTTTTTAATGCATATTATCATATCATTCTCAAATAGTGATAGCTTCTTTTCAACATGTACCTCTTTGCTATTTTTGTCTTCTTTGGCTACTGTGGCTATGGCTTCCAAATCTATGCTCAGTAAGGTTGGTGAAAGTGACATCCTTCCCTTGAGCCTGCTCTCAAGGAAAAACTTCAGTTTTTCACCTCTGAATACTATTATTTGCTGGAACACACCCGGTTGGTTATTTTCAGATCTTATTCCTGTTTCTGTGCTTAGGGATCATGTCTGGAAGAGTTTGGGGACAGGGTATAGTATCAGGAATTAAATGATGGTCTGCAGCTTGAAAGACAAGTACCTTATCCTGTGTACTAACTTTCCAGCCTCATTTTCTATTGCTTTTAATAGAGATTTATATATTGTGTGTTTAAATCTTGTACTTCAGGGTTCTCTAGGTATAATATCATGTCATCTGCAAATAATGATAGCTTGACTTCTTCCTTGCCTATCTGGATGCCCTTGATGTCCTTTTCTTCTCTGATTGCTATGGCAAGTACTTCCAGTACTATATTGAATAAAAGAGGTGAGAGTGGGCAACCTTGTCTTGTCCCTGATCTCAGGGGGGAAGGCTTTCAACTTTTCCCCATTGAGAATGATGCTCGCTGTGGGCTTTTGGTAGATGGCTGTAACTATCTTGAGGAAAGTCCCTTCAATTCCCATTTTCTGGAGGGTGTTAATCATGAACGGGTGCTGGATGTTGTCAAATGCTTTCTCTGCGTCTATTGATAGGATCATATGGTTTTTATTTTTTCTCTTATTGATATGATGTATTATGTTGATTGACTTGCGAATGTTGAACCATCCTTGCATTCCCGGGATGAATGCTACTTCGTCATGATGTATAATCTTCTTGATGAGTCTTTGGATTCTGTTGGCTAGTATTTTGTTGAAGATCTTAGCATCTGTGTTCATCAGGGATATTGGTCTGTAGTTTTCTTTCCTTGTGTTGTCTCTCCCTGCTTTGGGTATCAGGGTGATATGTGCCTCGTAGAAGCTGTTTGGGAGTGTTTCTGTTTCTTCTATTTCCTGGAAGAGCTTGAACAGGACAGGCAGTAGGTCCTCCTTAAAGGTTTGGTAGAGTTCACTAGGGAATCCGTCTGGACCTGGGCTTTTGTGTTTGGGAAGACTTTTAATTACTGTTTCTATTTCCTCGATGGTGATAGGCTTATTCAGGTATTGGAGGTCTTCTTGTTTCAGCCGTGGGAGGTTATAGGACTTCAGGAATTGATCCATTTCTTCTAGATTCTCATGTTTCACGGCATACAGGCTCTAAAAGTAATCTCTGATGATCTTTTGGATTTCTGTGGTTTCTGTTGTGATGTCACCATTTTTATTTCTGATTCTGTTTATTTGGGTTTTCTCTTTCCCTGTCCTTACAAGTCTTGCCAATGGTTTGTCAATCTTGTTTATTTTTTCAAAAAACCAGCTCTTGGTTTCATTAATATTTTGGATTGTTTTTTTGGTTTCCAACTCATTGATTTCCTCTCTAAGTTTTATTATTTCCTTTTTTTCTGCCTGGGTTGGGCTCCTTTTGTTGGTCTTTCTCTAATGTCTTCAGCTGTGTAGTCAGGTTATTTATGTGCGCCCTTTCTTGTTTACTGATGAATGCTTGCAGAGCTATAAACTTCCCTCTCAACACGGCTTTTACCGTGTCCCACAAGTTCTTATAGTTGGTGTTTTCATTTTCATTTGTTTCCAGAAAAATTTGGATTTCCTGTTTGATTTTTTTTCTATGACCCATTTGTTGTTCAGGAGTGAGCTGTTCAGTTTCCAGGTGTTTAGTTTGACTCCCTGTTTCTGTGTATGGTTAACTTCCATTTTCAGTGCATCATGGTCTGAAAAGATAGCTGACACAATTTCTATCTTTTTTATTTTATTGAGGTATGCTTTGTGGCTCAGCATGTGGTCTATCTTGGAGAATGTTCCATGTGCACTAGAGAAAAATGTGTATTCAGCTTTTTTGGCATGAAAAGCCCTGTATATATCTACTAGCTCTCTTTCTTCCATTTCTTCCTTGAGGGCCAATATTTCCTTGGTGAGTTTCAGTCTTGTTGATCTATCTATCGTTGATAGAGCAGTGTTGAAGTCTCCAACTATTATTGTGCTACTGTCAATGTCTTCTTTGAGGTCTCTTAGCAGTTGTTTTATGTATTTTGCTGGCCCCTCGTTGGGTGCATATATGTTTAGTAGTGTAATTTCTTCCTGGTGTACATACCCCTTAAGAAATAAGAAATGGCCTTCGTTGTCCCTTCTAACCTTTTTCAGCCTGAAGTCTATATTATCTGATACTAATATGGCCACATCAGCCTTTTTGGAGGAGTTGTTTGCATGGAGAATGGTCTTCCAAACTTTGACTTTGAGTCTGTGTTTGTTCTGATCATTAGATGTGTTTCTTGTAGACAGCAGAATGTTGGGTTCAATTTTTTAATCCATTTTGTTACTCTGTGTCTCTTAATTGGTGCATTTAGACCATTGACATTGAGAGAGATTATTGTCATTGGATTTTGTGCCATCTTTCTGTTTTTGCTTGTTGTGCTTATGGGTTTGGTCGTATTACAGTAGCCCCTTCAGTCCTTCTTTTAAAGTTGGCTTTGAGTCCATGAAGTTCAATAGACACATATAGTAGAGTGGTAGGATACAAAATCAGCACGCCAAAAGTCGGTGGCTTTCCTATATACAAATAACGAAAGAGAAGAAAGGGATATTAAGGAAACAATTCCATTCACAATTGTGCCACAGAAAATCAAATACCTAGGAATCAACTTACCCAAGTGTGTAAAGGACCTGTATAAAGAAAACTACAAGACACTGCTCCAAGAGATAAAAAGAGGACACAAGGAAATGGAAACATGTTCCCTGCTCATGGATGGGGAGAATCAACATTGTCAAAATGGTAATACTCCCTAGAGCTCTGTACAGATTCAATGCAATCCCTATAAGGATACCCATGACATTCGTCAAAGAAATTGACCAAACAATCCTGAAATTTGTATGGAACGATAAACCCCCAAGGATAGCTAAAGCAATCCTCGGGAAAAAGAAGATGGGAGGCATCACCTTACCCAACTTCAAACTGTACTACAAGGCAGTAGTAATTAAAACAGCATGGTATTGGAATAAAAACAGACCCGTGGACCTATGGAATAGAATTGAGTATCCTGACACCCAACCTCAAACACATGATCATTTGATCTTTGATAAAGGTGCAACGAGTTTAAAAATGGAGTAAGGAAAGCCTCTTCAATAAGTGGTGTTGGGAAAACTGGGCAGCGACATGTAAAAGAATGAATTTGGACCTGTGTCTAACACCATGCACAAAAATCAGATCAAAATGGATTAAAGATCTCAATATCAGACTTGAATCCATAAAGTACATTGAAGAAAATATAGGAAAAACCCTCCATGACATTGAAGCTAAAGGCATCTTCAAAGATGAAACATCACTAACAAAGCAACTAGAAGAAAAGATAAACATATGGGACTACATGAAACTAAAAAGCTTCTGCACCTCAAAAGAAACAGTGACTAAGATACAAAAGCAGTCAACAGAATGGGAAAGAATATTCACCCAATACCCATCTGATAAGGGGTTAATATCCAGGATATATCAGGCACTGGTAGAACTTTACAAGAAGAAAACAAACAACCCCATCAAAAAATGGGGAGAAGAAATGAACAGAAACTTCAGCAAGGAAGAAATTCGAATGGCAAAAAAACATTTGAAAAAATGCTCATCATCACTAATCATCAAAAGGATGCAAATCAAAACAACAATGAGATACCACTTTACACCACAGAGACTGGCACATATTCAAAAGAACAAGAACAACAAGTGCTGGCGTGGGTGTGGGGAAAAGGGGACACTCATCCATTGTTGGTGGGAATGTCGGCTGGTACAGCCTTTCTGGAAAACAATATGGACTTTCCTCCAAAGACTAGAAATTGAACTCCCATTTGACCCAGCCATACCACTCCTGGGAATCTACTCTGGGAAGCCAAAAATACGCAGCGGAAACACCATCCCTACTTTTATGTTCATAGCAGCATTATTCACAATAGCCAGAATCTGGAAGCAACCAGAGTGCCCTAGAATCGATGACTGGATAAAGAAGCTTTGGTACATCTACACAATGGAATACTATGCAGCTGTTAGGAAAAATGAAGTTATAAAATTTGCCTATAAATGGATGGACATGGAGAAGATTGTGTTGAGCGAAATTAGCCAGAAGGAGAGAGACAGATACAGAATGACTGCATTTATCTGCATAACATAAATATATAGGTACATAATATGATACCAATATCCAAGGTCAAGTGAAACATATATCAGGAGGTCCTGTCAAAGGTGGAAATTATCACAAACGTGTGGGATTCAGAGGCTAGGTAAGACAGAAATGGAACAGTGTGCTAACAATTTTTGACGGTACTATTGCCAACCTAGAACTGAGCATTAAATAGAGGCAAAAAGATACACATGACAACCCTTTAATGTATGTTCTGTAATCCATGGTCTGGAGGGGAAGGAAAAGAGAAAGAGAGAGAAATGGAAAGAAATCAAGAACCTGCCATGGAGCAGGGCTGGGGGAGGGGGAGGGAACCGGGGACGTTGGTGGTGGGAGATGGGCACTGGTGGCAGGATGGGTGCTGCAACACTGTTTGACCAAAACCCAAATATGAACTTTTAATTGTATATCTTTGTAATTTTAAAAATAAAAAAAATTAAAAAAAAAAAAAAAAAAAGAATTGAATGACCAGTGGGGGGAATAAATCTTGTACTTCATTTTGTAATGCTTATTCATAGGTTCATAATTATTTTTAATGTTTCCTTTATTGGTATCCTTTGTGGTTACTTGCATAGCAAAATACTCTTTATTCTTCAAGTAGTTCTCAGGGGGCCAAGTACTAGTCCCAGGATACTTGAACATTCTGCATCTGAGAAAGAAGTTTAAAATCTGGCCAAGAGAAAGAACATAGAACTACTAGGGCCCCTGTGGGCACTCAGGTTTATAATAGTGATCTAATACGTGCATGCAAGTCTTGCTTCCATGAACCCTGTTTGTGTCTCTATCCACACAATAATTTTGTAATATAGATTTTCAGCCTTTATACTTTAATGTACTGGTTTGTTATTCATAAGAGAGATTTAGTGTTCTATGTGTGAATTTTGTTAATTGCAAATAATATGTGTCAGATATTTAAAAGATCACACAGATTTTGCCTTTCCAGTATGACTATATGGGATCAGAAATGATGGTTGTCACCCAGAATATTATCCAGATTATTGGCCTTGTCAACACAGTAAGTTTTTGATATTCAGAATCTTCTACGATTCATTAAAACTAAGTTAAAATTAATTTCCATTTTTTGTGTACTTTCAACCAGCTCTTTTGTTATGAAATGTGGAGGTTCAATCACTACATCAAATAGAATGTTATGCAAAATCAATTACAATTTGGGAGAAAAAGTGACAAGTCCTTGAGTAAAAATATTAAGAAATCTTGGAGAAGCTGATTGTTCACACCTTTGCATAAATCACTCCTTGCCTAAAGTAGTGTGCACTCATTAAAGTCAACATGGCAGAGGAGACTTTTATTCCTTTCATTTGACATAGAGTCTAGGTGCTTTATGTCAAATAATTTTTTCATTGTTTTCAATAATAAGTTTTACTTTTAGGGGCTGGAGTGATAGCACAGTGCGTAGGCCTTTTGCCTTGCATTCGGCTGACCCAGGTTTGATCTCTGGCATCCCATATGGTCCCTGAGCACCGCCAGGAGTAATTCTTGAGCAAAAACCTGGGAGTAACCCCTGAGCATTGCTAGGTGTGAACTCAAAAATAAAAAAGAAAAAGTTTTGCTTTTTAATTTATGCACCTTATACAATTATTAATAATATACTTCCTCGCATACCGTGTTCTAACTCCAGCACCACATTGCAGTTGACCCTCGGGACAACTAATTAAGTTTAAGTGTGGTCAGTCTGTGGAATTGGTCTTGGTCTGTGTGCATCAGGACAGTAATGCATCACCAAATCAAGAGTCTGTGCTAGGTCAAGTGGGATAAGATAGGCAGAGTCTTGCTTTTACTCTTTGATGTTGCCAATCTCATTGTGACAGGATATATCTTCTTTATAATTGCAGTTTCCTGATAAATAGAACACCTATATAAAATAGCTGTTATACACCTATATAAAATAGTTATTTTATACCAGTTGACCATATATGTATCTCCTTTGAGGAAATGTTTATTATTCTCAGTTTTTATGTTTTTAATTAATTTTGTATGTACTTTATATTGGTTATAAGTTCCTTGTCAGTAATGTTTCTTGAATAAATACATATTTCTATATAATTTCAGATGTTTTCTCAGTTTAAATTATCTGTGATTCTATCATCCTTGGAATTGTGGTCAGTTAAAAATAAAATGTCTATCAATGGTGAAGCTGATAATTTATTACAAAGATTTTTGACATGGCAAAAGGATTTTCTTCTTCTACAGCAGCATGATATAACATTATTACTTATGTAAGCACAGTGTTGTAAATAGAAATTGCATGTAAATTATTAAATTATTATGATCTATAATGCATGCATTCTAGTTGCAATTTTCTATATACCATGTAAAGGTATTTAATGTGTATCTATTGTAATGAGGTAACTATATGGTCTGAAGTATGAATTTTTCAAAAACTCCATAAATCGGTTATTTAACAAAATCACTATCACTATATTCCTGTTTATCATCTATTTGCTCAAGCGGGCACCAGTAGTATCTCCATATGTCCTGTCTCATGCTAGTAGAGCCCAAGGGCATAATCTCAAACCATTATATTAGGTCATGGCAACGACCTAATATAATTGTTACCGGTATTTGGCATATCATATACGACACGGGCAACTTGCCAGGCTCTGCCATATTTTAGAATATAATTTGTTTGAAATATAACTCTTCATAAACATCTGTTGTCTCAACTATACCACAGAATACATATAAATTTTAACTTATTAACAACGTGGAAATTGATACTATTTAATATTATTTATTAATACATTTTGTCTTAATTTTTCTTTAAGATGGATTAATGTTACTTTCAATATTTAATTTAAAATGTTTATTATTGGAGCCATTGAGATAGTACAATGGATAAGGCTCTTGTCTTGCATGTGGTAAACCTGGGTTTTCTCCCTGGCTTATATGGTAACTTGACTCTTGCCTGAATTGATCCCTGATCTCAGAGTCAGGGGTAAATATTGAGCTGGATGTGACCTCAAAACAAAAATTAATATTTAGGAATGACAAAATAAATTCATCCACAAATTTAAAATCTCTTATTTTATAATAGTTAATATATGAATTGAAGGATAAGGTAAAATAATTAGAATTATAGATAATAATGGGAAAACAAGTTATACAAGTGATAATAAATTCATATCAAGTTGAGAAATATGTGAAAAATTGTTATTAAATAAGTTATAGTTTTCAATGATTTTTTTTTTTTTGCTTTTTGGATCACACCCGGCAATGCTCAGGGGTTGCTCCTGGCTCTGCACTCAGGAATTACTCCTGGCGGTGCTCGGGGACCATATGGGATGCCGGGGATTGAATCTGGGGCCGACATGGGCCAGCCGCGTGCAAGGCAAATGCCCTACCCACTTGGCTATCGCTCCCGGCCCCCGAATAAGTTATAGTTTTCAATGATTTTTGACACTTACATCTCATACATTAAATATCGGCATTTAAAAATAATTCAAAATTGAATATATGGATGTTTAATTTAACAAATGCTTTTAATGAATGACCATTATTTTATGAATAACTATGCTAATAAAAGTTACTATATGATATAGTTACAGGAAGCATTCTAAATATGTTGGAGCAACATTTCAGCACTCAATATGTAATAATAAGTATGATGCAGATGTTGCTGTGGTATGTATTACTTAACTTCATTTACATTGCTATTTTTCTGAACTTTACACTATGTTTATTAAGTATTATTTTAAGCAATAAGTAGTAATGATATTTTCTCCAAGTGTATATTGTTTTATAGTCTCTATGCTATTTGAAAACTCAAGAAAGTTTATGTGATAAATATCAAGCATATTGGCCAAGGTCATCAAACCTATTCACAAGTAAGTATAACAGTCACTAATATTGCATCAATACATGTTTATTATTGATGACATGACAAGTTTTAAGTGTTAATTCTTATCTTTAAGCATACAATTTTAATGTGCCACACCCACCACAAGGTGTCACAAACCCTACATCACTCTAGTTGAAGTCCTTATCATCATCCTCAGTTCTATTGTAAGAGTTTAAGGGTTTGTTTTCATTGGATATTGTCTATTCCCTTTTTTTTTTGGTGTAATGCATATTAGGTAGATTATCTTGTTTGCCTTTTTCTTTTTTTATCTTGCTTAGCATGACGTTTATTATTTTTATCCATAGTAATATGTCAGATTTCAATTTTCTTGTAGATAGGTATTCTTATTGTGTATATTAACTCTTTTCTTATATACTCATTAGTAGTTGTCACATAGATTGTTTCCAAATAGTGACAATTATTAAAAGTGCTGCGGTGAAGAAATTATGAAAATATATTTTCAAAATAGCATTTTGTATTTTCTGGGTATCAACGAGTGGAGTTAATGGATCACAGAACAATTTTATTTTCATTTTTTATGAAAAAAAATTCAAACCATTTTCCTATAGCCTGAACAACTTTGAATAAAGGTTCCTTAGCAGAAGGTTAGATTTTACATCTTGATCTACCAAGCTTTTTGTGCCTTTTGATCAAAAGGTTTGTTCGTTGACTTTGGAGAAATATTTATATGAGATAATTTTTTGTTGTTTTATGAAGATTTTAGTTTTTTTTTGAAACATTTTTTCCATAGAGGGCCATTCAGTATTCCTTTCACAGTTGGTTTGATGAAATGAATGATTTTTTTTCAGTTGTTTTTCTAAGACATTTTATCACTCCTTCAAATCTAAGGGATAATCTGGCAAGGCCAGATTAATCTCCGTGTTGGAGATTAATAAAAGTATTTCAGTACTTCTAATATAGTATTTCATCTTACAGGGTTTCATTTGACATATTTCATTAGTTTTATGTTTTCTCTGTATTGGAAACTTTCCTTTTATCCCTAGCTGTTTTAAGTAGATTGATTCTTGCCATCTTGATTACAAATTGTCTTGTTGGTGTTCTGTATGTGTTTATTTCGTTTTTCACTCTTTGGGCCTCCTAGAACAGAACACAAGTCTATCAGTCTATCAGACTGAAGAGGTTCACAGCTTTTTAAATCTTTTATAAGCCATCCTTCTCCTAACTTTCCTTCTGAAATTTATATGCTGCAGAGGTATTTCCTTTAGCTGTTGCCCATTAAATAGCTTCAAATTTTCTTCATTAAATATTTTGTTTTCTGTGACCTATTCTTTATTGATGATATCAAACCCCATGTTTTGAGGTCACAAATTTGATATCCACCTTCTATTCTGCTACAGAGTTCTACTACCATGTTTTTTGTTTTGTTTTGTTTTGTTTTGTTATGGGCCAGAAGTACTGAGAGCTTACTCCAGACTCTGGTCAGAGATCACTCTTGATGAACATGAGGGACCATTCTTGGTACCTGGAATCAAACCCAGGTCAACTATGTGCAAAGCAAGTGCCTTCTGTGCTACACTACCTCCTTGTCCACGTTGTATCTTTCATGAGAAAATTGATCTCATTAATTGAACTTTTTTACTTTGAATTTTTCATGTCTTTTTGTAATTTATTTGCCATTATTTTTGCTTAGTGATTGTTAATATATTTTTAGAAAGGCTCTCTTTAAACACTTCCTCAAAAGTAAGTTGTACCATACTGTCCCCGAGTATAAATTCCCTCCACCTCTTTCTATAGGATCCTCTCTATACTTAGGTCCCCCTACACACTGCCTCTGGCAGCCTCACTTTTGCATTTCAAGCATTTGCATGGATTTTATTTAATCTGTTCTTTTTTAATATCACACATATATTTGAGACCATCTTGCCTGTCCTTTTCTATTTTACGAAACATTACCCTCCATATTATCCTGTTGTTTGCAAATAGCAATATTTTATCTATTCTTCTATTTATTAAGTCATTTATCATTTGGGCATGGATGATTTCAGGATTTTGGTTATTGTAAATGTGAGACAATGCCTACAAGAATGTTCATATCCTTTTGATTAATGTTTAATTTTAAGTGGAATTGTTAAATCATTTGGTGAATTTATATTAAGCTTCTTAATAAACCTCCATACATGTTTCCAAAAAAGCTGGATAATTTACATTCCAACAACCGAAATTTATTGTTTGCTCTGAAACTCTATTAACAATTGTCATTTCTAGGTACTTCTATTTAAAGTTTAATTATTTAACTTATGCATATATTTTATATTTTACTTACTAGTGTTTCTTTTAATTTTTATACCTTTGGTTAATTTTTCTGAGTTCTAAAGGTGTAATTTGCTTTTTCTGAATATTTTTCTACCTGAGTAGAACTAATATTTTAATTACCTGTATGATAGGGAGATATAGTATTTATTAATAAATATTATTTTCCTTAAAAATGTTTACTACTAAGTTCAAGCTTATGCTTTATATAATAACTTTCATATTTATTAAAAATTCATAATTAATTCAAATATGACTGAACTTTTTAGTAATTTAGGAAACACTTGTGTTTACAGAAGGTCTTACAAGGAATGAAGTCACAAATATAAAGTATAATTTTTACAGTGCTCAATTATTTGTATTTTTAGACTACCTAAAAATTTGATAACATTTAAATTTTACTTGTAAATAAAATTGTAATGTAATTTATAGAAAGTACCTAGGTGATGAATTGGAAATCAAGAATATAATCTATTTACATATGAATAAGTGTTTATTTATTGTGATCTTTCATATTTTTGAATTTCGATTCTGAGTAGTCACCACACTTTTGTGAGTTCTCAAATTGCCATGAATTCTTTATATATACATATATGTGTATAAGTACATATATAAATAAATGCTCATTTTGCTGCATTATATGTTTCTTTGTTAAAAACTAGTTTAGCAACTTAAATATCTGAACTACTTTAAATATTTATCTGATGACACTGTGATTCGATTGATCAGTGTCTTTTGACTTTCACAGATTAACAAAAAGTTGTCTTTGTAGTTACTGAGTCACCAGGGTGGCAAACAACCATGAGGGTCCAAGTGCTTTAATGAATGTTCAAGGTTGTCTTGAATCTATATTTGTAGAGTCAATTTACTTCTCTCGTGTTCTTTGAAGTGCAAGGACTCTTTATTCTCTACCTTAACTGTGGGGCTCTCTCAATATCACGTTTCCTGATTAATTATTGGTTCTTTATCATCTTGAGAATGAAACAAGAATCTTCCACTGTTGACATCTTGAGAAGCATGTCACCTTCTAAATCGCAAAATGCAGTAAATATTTATTATGCTGTTTATGCTTTTAGATCTGTAGATCCACAATGACTATTAATGACTATAATCATATAAGTACCATGTCAAGATAAATTGCTTATGTTTAGGTTAATATTAATACACATATTAAGAAACAAAAATTCTTATCAGTTGCTTCTGTTTCTTTTTATACAATGTTCTATGTCAAATATTTCTATTGTAGTATACAGATGCAATGACGTTGGAGGACTTTTCAGTTATTATATCTCAACTACTTGGCTTAAAAATAGGATTAATATATGACAACATCACTAAGTGCTTTTGTCCAAGATCTGTGTGCATAATGAATCATGAAGCAATGTAAGACGTTTGTTTTTACTAATTAATTTTACAACTAATTTTGTGAAGTTATTTGCAATTGTATATCTCATAGTGGTGTAATAAAATATTAAAAAAGGATTAAAATTTTGTTTTTTAAATTTAGAGTAAATGATGTTAAACTGAAATACCTGAATATTTCTTCTCTATCTTTGAATAAGAATTGAAAGTACTTTGTAAAAACTGAGTTAATCATATTATTTAATAGCTATATTAAGGTGGAGTCAATAATCTTCCTAAAAGTCAGTTTTTGTTCAACGTATTAAAATTTTTAATTATGCATATGTTTGATATTTTATGTCTTTTGCATTTTATGTACATTTAATGTATTACTATATTATTCATAGATGTAATTATGTACATACATGTAGTTATGTATTATTGTGTTATAATATAATTTTTTCTTCTTTGCCATGAAATTTTTTATGATACTTTTATAGAAAAATAACTCTTATAACCATCTTAGAAAAAATGCCTACATTTTTGGTTTTTTTTCAGATTTTTAAACCATTTTTAGGTCTCAGGGTATATAATACTATTAATTATACTTTTTATGCATCATTCATGTCATTCCAACACTACCCCATCAGCACAGTGCCTCCTCCCTCTACCAGTGTTCCCAGGGTTGACCAACTCCTCCCAGCCATACCCCTTCTTATGGAAGCTCAAATCTATATGCAAAATCTCCAGTTTAGATGATTTTGGTCATTTGTTGTTCTCTATGTCTCTTTATAGGTTGCATATGATAGTACATTTTTGTTTATTGTGAGCAAGGTAATGCTTATATACACAGAGATGAACAAAGACGAACTTCTAAAATTCTACAAAATTGCAAAACAATTGAATAAGTGTTTATTTATTGTGATCTTTCAATTTTTAAATATTTGTTTAATCTGTATATCTTTTCTTTTTATATTTATATAAACTTTAAAAGCAGTGGTATGAAAATTATATGCTAACATTAAAACTTTACATAAAATAAATTCAACAAATATAAAATTTAGTAATAGTGAGGAGAGGAGAATTAAAGTTTTGAGAGAAATATGATTAGGTCTATAGAAGTATAAAAATGTGTTTTAACCTAAAAAGAGAATATTTGCTTTCTATTAGAAACATTATATTGTGGATAATACACTAACAAGTAAAATGGTATAATGAAATACTTATAGATATAAAAGAGTCACCTGAAAAGAGCCAGACATTAAATATAAATAAAATGTTAGATCATTATGGTAAAAATATAAAATTCCTTAACAAGTTAGGTATAAATAGACCTTCCTTAAACCTGCAGAAGGCAAACAAAAGAGCTTTAGTCTTTTGTCCATCCATGAAGCAATTTATAGTTCTTTTGAATCTGAATGGTAATCTGGGTGGATTATTCTAGTGAATTGTCATTTTGTAGAGTTTTGTACTGTATCCTTCCATATTCTTCTGGCTTGTAGAGTCTCAATAGATTTGCTGTACATTTTAAAGTCATTTATATACAAGGTACTCTTTTGATCTTGCTGCTTTAAATATTTTGCCTCTATTTTTGGATTTTGTAATTTTGAGTATAATGTATCTTGGAGTTTTCCTAATTGGGAATATTTTCACTAGGACCCTTCAGACCTCTTGGATCTCTGGTGCTTGTAATCCTCAACTATGGGAAGTTTTAATTGATTTCTTTAGCTAATGTTTCTTTATCACATTTGCCATACTAAACTTCAGGGACTCAGATTTTTATATATTTTATTTTTTCCCTGAAATATTTTTATTTTTACTTATTTTCTAAAAAATTTATCATATCACCATGAGATAGATAATTACAAAGCTTTTCATGATTGGGTTTCAGTCACACAGTGTTCCAGCACCCATCCCCCACCAGTGCACATGTCCCACCAACAATGTCCCCGGATTCCTTCCTGCTTTCCCCCAACCTGCCTCTATGGCAAGCACTTTTCCTCTTTGCTCTGTTTTTTTTCTCTCTCTCTCTCTCTGTCTGTCTCTCTCCCTCTCCCCCTTTTGCATGTTGTGGTTTGCAATACATACACTGAGAGGTTATCATACATACTCCTTTACCTACTTTCAATACTCAGTTCTAGCTTAGCATCACCATTTTCAAATGTTGACAAACTGATTCCATTTCTGTTGTTCATTTTGAACTCCACAGTTTTCTGGTGTGCTGTTCATTTCTTTACAGACTGTTTTCTACCTTCTGCTGTTTCCCTAGTGGTTTCTTCCTTCTCATCTTGGAGCTCCTGGATATTTTGCTTAGTGTCTGTTATTCTGTTGTTCAGAACTTCTATTCACTTTTTCTTATCACCGACCGTGTTCTTCATTTCTAAATGCAGTAGTTTTATTTTTAAACTTTATTTTCCAGTGATTTGCTGACTACCTGCACTATTATTTCTTTGTGTGGGAGTCAGAGGCTAGGTAAGACAGAAAATGGAACAGTGTGCTAACAATTGTCGAGGATACTAACACCAACCTAGAACTGAGCATTAAATACAGGCAAAAAGATACACATGACAAGCCTTTAATGTATGTTCTGTAATCCATAGTCTGGAAGGGAAGGAAAAGAGAAAGAGAGAGAAAGGGAAAGAAATAAAGAATCTGCCATGGAGGAGGGCTGGGGAGGGGGAGGGAACCGGGTAGTTGGTAGTGGGAGATGGGCACTGGTGGAGGGATGGGTGCTGGAACACTGTATGACCAAAACCCAAATATGAACTTTTTAATTGTGTATCTTTGTGGTTGTGTATCTCACGGTGGTATAATAAAATGCGTAAAAATGTTTGCTGGGTTTCTACACATCTTTCCCATCAAATTATGCTGTGT
>JAJIBD010016690.1:0-30503 GCA_021461705.1 Cryptotis parvus | reverse complement strand
CAGAGAGGCAGGTGACAAGGCGAGACCACACAGCCGGGCCGGGGGCACTGCAGTGCTGACCAGAGGGCTCACCTCTTAAGTCGCCGCCCTAGAAACGCCCAACCCAGTTCAGACACGGGTTCAGGGCCCCAGGCTCAGCGGTGCCTCTGGTCTGGTGGGGCTCTGGCGGGACCCTCCACCGCCACGGGCTTGTCCTGGCTTCCAGAAGGGCGGTGGAGGCAGGTCCCAGGCCAGGGTCAGCCATTCCCCACTGTCCTAGAGACCCCCACAGTGGATCAGGGCGGGCGGTTGGCCTCTCTGGGAGCACCAGGCTCCCAGTGACCGCCCGGGAAGGGGACGAGCCCCACATCGGCCAGCACGTCACAGCAGCGGCAGGGCCGTGGCCTCCTCCGGACCCCTCGCAGCTGCAGCTGCGTCCTGTGCCGTGAGCAGAGGACATGGACCCACCACAGGAAACGGCCTGGACAGCAGCACCGAGGCCACACCCGGGGCCCCTGGGCAGCTCCAGAGTCCAGCCCCTGGTGTGGGCGCCCAAATCCCTGCCAGGCGTCCGTGAACCCCCACCTCTGGGGCCTTCCGCCGGGCACAGACCCCAGCCCGGTCCTCAGCCTGCACCGTCTGGGGGCAGAGTGGGGCTCCCAGACAGACTCCGAAAAGGGGGTCCCTGCCTGCTCCGGCCCCGCTCTCTTAGGGGCCCGGGGCTGTGCAGCCGCCTCCCCGCTCTCCCGGGAAACAGGAAAGCCAGAGATCCAGGAGGGAAAGGGGTGAGGGAGGGCACCCGGCAGGGACCCCGAAACGGAAGAGCCCCAGGGCCTGGGGGTGGGAGACAGGACCCAGCCAAGGGCCCTTCCCACCCCACTTTCCGCAGCGGACCACGTGTGTGCAGACACGCACGCATGTGAGTGTGCGGTATAGCTCATACGTGCACACACGCGCACACACACGCACACTATGCAGACACTTCAGACATGCGTGCACACACATGTGCACACACGTGCACGCACACACAAAGCTCTCAACCTGCGCGCACAAACCCGCAGGCACTCACACACGCAGGCACACGCGCACACCCGCAGACACGCGCGCACACACCCGCACACCCGTGCACACCCGCAGGCGCGTGCACACACCCGCAAACTCACGCGCGCGCACACGCGTCCCTCCCCGCAGGCCCGCGCGTGCCCCGAAGCCCACCCCAAGGCGCCCCGGGCCCGCCGCGCCACTCACCTCGGTCCCGCGCCGCCGCCGCCGCGCAGAGCCCCAGCCCGGCCGGGCCGGCCCCGACCCCGCCCAGGCCTCGCGGAGGGGCCCGAGGCCCGCCCCCGCCCCGCCCCCCCGCCCGGCCGCGGAGCTGCGGGAGCCGCGCGCCAGCCGGAGCCGGGGGCGCGCCGGGAAGGGCTGGGGGCGCGCTGCGGCCGGGGCGCCCCCGCCGGGCTGTGGGCGGTGTCCGCCGGGCCGGGGTGTCGCCGGGCGCCGGATCCGCTTTCCGGCCAGTCACAGCGCTGTCCCCACCCGCGAGCCGCGTCCCGGAACGCCCAGCAGCGCCCCTGCCCCTGGCCCCAGCGCTGCGCCCCCGCCCTGGCCGGGAGGGGGCGCTCGGAGGACCCAGGGGCTGCGGGTTCAGTAGCCGGGTCCTCAGGCACCCCGGGGCGCTTGGCAGCGACCACTCCCCACCCTGCGGGTGCGAAATGGCGGTGGGGTGGCCGGAAGCGGGCGCCCCGTTCTCGCGCGGGACCTAGGTTTGATCCCCAGACCTGGGTGCTTCGCAGACCTCAGCAGTGCTCCCTGCGGGCAGACCCAGGAGCAAGCCCCTGAGCACCCCCTGGGGTGGCCCCAAACGACAGCAAAGGCAGAATAACACACTCCCCTGAGAGATGCAAAGGCACACACTCCCCTGAGAGATGCAGGGGGCTGTTTAGCGATACCCCCGGCCCACCCGGCGGGATGACTCCGGGCTCAGCGGTGCAGCCGCAGGAAAACAGCCGCAGCCGACCCTAGAGCACCTCGTAAACGCCGGGTGCTGGCCGGGGTCCCCACCAGGAACCAGCCACGGTGGGCATGTGGGCCTGGAGCCAATCTTGGCATCCCTGCTCAGCCCTAGCGTGTCTCCTGGTTGGGTCAGAACCTCTGGGCAACGTGGGGCTGCTCCTGGGTGCTCTCTGACCCAGCTGTGCTATCACTCCCCAGATCTCACTTTTACTTCTGTGCTGGGGCCACAAGAGCGCCGCGCTCAGGGATCACTCACTATCGGGTGCCTGAACGGCCATCTCTTACCGAACTCCGCCTGGCCTGCAGTGCTGAGGCCCCAGCAGGGGACGGACAGACTCTCAGCCCAAGCCCCACCCGGCCCCTCCCAGCACCCCACTAGGGCTAGAGCTCGGAGCCGCGGGCTGAGTGACCCGCCCAGATCTGAGAGGACCCTGTGGGGGCAGGTTCGTGAGGCCCTGTGGACAGTGGCCGGCGTCAGGGCTCCCAATGTCCCAATCTTGATCTCCAGGGCCTGTGACCAGACGACCTTTAGCGGCAAAGGGACGCTTGCAGGGAGAAGGGTCAGGGTCGGTGGGACCCCCGAATGTGCCAGGGCCTCGCTTCTCCCCAAGTCGGGAGGGGCAGGAGGATGGCGGCGGTGAGCGGAGGAGCAGGACGGCCGCGGCAGGAGGCGCTGGCCTCTGGGCTGTACAGGACAGACTGCCAAATGAGGCCTGCCGGGGCTTCTGTCCAAGGACGTCCTGTCCCAGCGAGTGTGTTTGTGTGGCCAGCAGCAGCTCCGAGAGCCCAGGCTGCCTGCGGCCAGCCAAAGGCCTGGGGTGGACCCCACCTCTGAAGGGCGACCCTGCAGGGGCCTCAGGCTGGGGCTTCCCGGGAGATTCCTGGGTTCGGTCCAGACTTGGATCTGGGGCAGGGATGCCCGGGGTGAGCTCAGCAGGAAGGTCCCAGGTGGCGGCGCCCCTTAAGACCACCACCCCAGAAGGACCCTCTATACCAGCCCCAACACCCCAGGGGTGTAGCTGGCACAAAAAGGGTCCAGCCGCAGCCCTGTCCCCAGCCCCGGGGCCCGAGACGCTGGCACTGGAGGCGCTGCCCAAGGATCCGGGCCGGGCAGCACAGCCCAGGTGCCCAGGCCAGGTCGCTGTCCCCGACAGGACAGGACAGGCCTGGGCGCAGTGCGGATGGGATGGTGGCCACGGGGCGGAGGGCAGGGCGGGGACGGCCCCGCGCCCAGCCCTCAGAGCCACCTGGTGCACCTGCCCCTCCTGCTGGGGCTGGGGGCCACACGTGCCAGCCACAGAACCAGTTGGCACGTGCCAGTGTGTTGCCGTGGTGCCGGCTCTGCAAGCCCACACAGGCCGCCGCGCTGGCCACGGGACATCCTAGAGACCACGCCTGCCACACGGCGGGACGGGCCAGAGGCTGGAGCAGTGAGGGCCCCCAAGCCCACGCGGCCCCGGGAGGGGCCCAGCCAGCCCCCTCTGCAGCCAGAGGAAGAGCCAGAGGCGGCTCCTGGAGGCATCACTTTCGTTCACTCAGTCACCACAGACGCATTCACTCATTCACTCACAGACGCATTCATTCATTCGCTCAAATTCATTCACTCATTCACTCACAGACTCATTCATTCACTCACAGACGCATTCACTCATTCACTAACTCACTTAAGGGTGTTTTTTGGGGAGTTAGAGGAGCCCACACCCAGTGCTCAGGGGTTACTCCCTGGTGGTGCTCGGGGGACATATGGGATGACTGGGGATCGAACCTGTCACATGAGAGGCAAACGCCCTCCTGGCTGCGCTGTCGCCCGGCCCGGCAACACACTTTCCCACGCACCCCCTCAGCACCTTGTACTCATTTCCTCTGTTCCCTCCTCTCTCCCACCCCCGCTCACCTGCTCAGGTTCCCTCCGGCTCTTCTGCCCCCCGCTAAGTGCTCAGGTTCCCTTCGTGTCTCTCCCGCCTCGGCTCACCTGCTCAGGTTCCCTCTGTCTCTCCTGCCCCGGCTCACCTGCTCAGGTTCCCCTCTGTCTCTCCCGCCCCAGCTCAGTGATCTGGTTCTCTCCATCTCTCCCCGCCTCTCTCAGTGCTCAGGTTCCCTCCGTCTCTCCCGCCCTCGTTCACCTGCTCAGGTTCCCTCTGTCTCTCCCGCCTCGCTCAGTGCTCAGGTTTCTCTGTCTCTCCCGCCCGGCTCACCTGCTCAGGTTCCCTCTGTCTCTCCGCCCTTCTCGAGCTTTCTTGCCCACATTCATGTTTTGCATCTGAGCAGCTCCTGTTCTCTGGCTCCTTCCCCTTCCTGCCTGCGGCCACTCACTCTCTCAGCCACTGCGGTGCAGACTCACTGGGCAGTGCTCAGTGTGAAGGGGTGAGGCGGGACACCGCGGGAGCTGGGCGGGCACCCCCGAGCTGGCGGGACACCGCGGGAGCTGGGCGGGCACCCCGAGCTGGCGGGATATAAATCCTCACAAACCTGCTGGAACCAGCTTGCCCGTGTGTCCGGAAGTGAGCTGACCCAGTCTTGCCACATCTGGGAACGTTGGAACGTTCCAGGAACGTCAGAAGTGCTCAGCGCAGAGACTTGGGCCGCTCTTGGGCAGGCGTTGGCTCGAGCCTGGGTGGGGGCCCAAGGGGTTCGCAAAGAGGTTTTGAAGACCCAGGAAAGCTTGTGTGCAGTCAGATGAAATTAGCCCCCCGCCCCCAGCGTGGAAAAAGCAACGACGGAAAAAGACCAGAAACTGATGAGCTTCTCCGGCGTGGCTGAGGGTCTTGGCTCATGGAGGGAGGGGTCTGTTCTTTTGGTGTTACAGGTTAGCCCCCAACCCTCCAATAAGGAATGGCAGCACAGCGGGGAGGGCATTTGCCTGGCCGTGGCTGACCTGGGTTGGTTCCCCCGCATCCCACATGGTCCCCCCGAGCACTGCCGGGCTGATCCCCTGAGCACCGCTGGGTGTGGCCCCCACAGAAACCAACAAGAAAGAAAAGAAACGTGTGTCATTTGGGACAGACAAATGGGTGGGTGGTATGAGTGTGTGGGCAGCTCTGGGGTCCTCAGCCAGGGAGCGGTCACTCTCCCACGCCCGCCTACCCCGGCCAGGGAGCGGTCACTCTCCCACGCCCGCCTACCCCGGCCAGGGAGCGGTCACTCTCCCACGCCCCGCCTACCCCCTGCTAGGGAGCGGTCACTCTCCCACGCCCGCCTCTCCTGGCTAGGAGCGGTCACTCTCCCACGCCCCGCCTACCCCAGCCAGGGAGCGGTCACTCTCCCACGCCCGCCTACCCCTGCTAGGGAGCGGTCACTCTCCCACGCCCGCCTACCCCGGCCAGGGAGCGGTCACTCTCCCATGCCCGCCTACCCCGGCTAGGGAGCGGTCACTCTCCCACGCCTGCCTACCCTGGCTAGGGAGCGGTCACTCACTCTCCCACGCCCCGCCTACCCCGGCTAGGGAGGGCGGTCACTTTCCCCACGCCCGCCTACCCCGGCTAGGGAGCGGTCACTCACTCTCCCACGCCCGCCTACCCGGCTGGGAGCGGTCACTCACTCTCCCACGCCCTCCTACCCCGGCTAGGAGCGGTCACTTTCCCACGCCCGCCTACCCCGGCTAGGAGCGGTCACTCACTCTCCCACGCCCGCCTACCCCGGCTAGGGAGCGGTCACTCACTCTCCCACGCCCGCCTACCCGGCTAGGGGAGCGGTCACTCACTCTCCCACGCCCGCCTACCCCGGCCAGGCCCTTCTGGCCCCCTGCTGTGACCTCAGCTTCTCTTACTGTGACTCTGATGAGGGGCAGAGTCTGTGGGAGGAGGCAGCGGGCAAGGGCAGAGGGCAGCAAGCAAGGGCAGAGGGCAGAGGGCAGAGGGCAGAGGGCAGAGGGCAGAGAGCACTCCGCTCTCACTGCTGCCTCTGGTTTTCCAGGCTGGTCACAGGAATTTTTTGGGGGTGGGGGGCTGGGGGCTGGTGACCGTGTGGGGCCGGAACCAGCCCGGCCCTCCAGGACTCGCGTGCTCTGCTTCTGCGTCGTCTGCAGGCAGGATTATCTGTTTACAAACAAGCGGGGCCTGGGCCCTTCTAAGCTGAGCACCCACCGCCAGGGCCCTTGTTCCTGCGTCAGGACTCTGCCTGGGGGTGCCGGCTCGCTCACCTCTCGCCTCCTCCCCTGGGTGCCCCCTGCAGGGGAGGGGGAAGCTCAGACCCAGGTCAGACCCTCGCCCGCCCGGCTGGCCTGGCCTAGGGGGGCAGCACCCCTCACTGTAACTGGCTCCTTAGTAACTTGGTCTCGGCTGGCTGCCACACACAGGGGCTGGTTCCCAAGACACAGTCTTTGTTTTTTAATCTACTTGTCATTTGTCACTTGTCTTCCCCTGTTCATCGATTTGCTCCAGCGGCACCAGTAACATTTCCATACGTCCTGTCCAGTTGCTACTAGTGTAGCCCAAGGGCATCTGCTCGCTCCAGGAACAGGAAGAGCCTCAGACCATTCCCTTCAGGTCATGGAATGGGGTCTATAATTGTCACTGGTTTTTGGCATATCAAATACGACACGGGCAGCTTGCCAGGCTCTGCCGTGCGGTGGATACTCTTGCTAGCAGGCTCTCAGTTCATGCATTTACTGATGAACCAATGGGGAGAGATTGGCTTTTCTCTTGGTGGAGCTCTGGCGAGTGTGGAGTCCGAATGTTGAAAACGGCGGCCCTCGTGGTGTGGGGGTTCCTCTGGCTCCTTGCGAGGCTCTATTGGGATGGCGGGCCAGGGCTAGAACTCGCCTTCCCTCCCGGTGCCTCATGATCAGCTGAGCACAGGGAGAGCCGGTAGCAGCTCTGCCCTATAAAGAATCAACTAGCCAGTGTATAAATGTGAAAGATCCTGCGATCTTTCACAGGAAGTTAGGGCCTGGTCCTAACTTCCATTATTGTCTGCCATTATTCTTTCATTATTGACTGTGTGGCGCCGCCAGCGCAGCTGTGAGTCTCGAGTATCTTCGGGTTGCTGGCTGTGGTGTGGGAGCCCGCAGCCACGCCGCCGACATGGAGGTGGAGGAATGGGAGGGAGGAGCCCGAATCCCTTCTCCAAGTCCGGATCGTGACACCCTCGCACGTGTGAGCGAGCCCTGGGAGCTTTACCGCCCTCCTGAGCTCCGTGGGGCTGCTCGTGGGGCCGAGCAGTGCAGCGGGGGTCTGGAGTGTCTCTTCCGGGGTTGCTACCGGCCTGATCCGCCGTGTCAGCGAGTCACTTGTTATTACTATTATTCTCAGGTCCGTTGAGTACTGGAGAGGGCAGTGAGGCTCATGAAACCAGGACACAGTTCTTTGTTTTTTGTTTTTGAGTCACACCGGAGATGCTCAGGGGTTCCTCCTGGCTCTGCACTCAGGACTTACCCCTGGCGGTGCTCGGGGAGCGCTGTGCGATGCCGGGGGATCGAACCCAGGCCGGCTGTGTGCGGAGCAAACGCCCCTCCCCGCTGTGCTGTTGCTCCTCTCTTCTGCCCCAAAGCGTGTCTGGGTGCAGGGGCATCAGGGGTGGCTAAGGTCTGCTCCTCCGGAACCCCCCAGCCCCGACCCAGCCACGCCCGGCCTCCCCTCCCCTTGCATCCTCCTCGAGTCCGGCCTTTTCCAGAACGTTCCGCAGTTGGTCGCACGGGTCTTCTCGCAGACCATCAGCAACCGGCCCCCTGCGTCTCTGTGTCGGGGCATTTATCTGCTCCTGTAGAACATTCCAGAGTCCGGAGGTGCAGCCCAGGAAACAGGGGCTGCCTTGCTTCACTGCCCAGGTCTCTCGCCCCTGAGGGGACAGCCCGGGAGAGCTCTGGGGCCGAGGCCGGCCAGCAGGGAGGCAGGAGGGCACCTGGGCACCGGGCTGGTGCCACAACACCCCAGCCCCCAGCCCCACCCCTGGAAGCTCTGCTGGGCCCAGACTGCAGAGTTGGGGCTCAGAGCTGCGGGCCCTGAACTCCCCTGAGCCACACTCCCTCCTGCTAGAAGCCTTCAGGCTCACACCCCCTCCTGGAAGCCCTCGGGCATGACCTCTCCGGGAACCCTCTCAGCGCCCGGGGAGTTTGCTGCCTTCTTTCCTATGACCACAAGGTGGCAGCAGAGCCTCGCAGATCCCATTCCAGCCAGGGGGCTGGGAGTGGGGTCCCCCAGGATGGAGGCTTGGCTTTTTTTTGCTCTTGGGGGGTCACACCCGGAAATGCTCAGGGGCTACTCTTCGCTCAGGAATTACTCCTGGCAGTGCCTGGGGGACCCTATGGGATGCAGGGACGGAACCCGGGTCGGCCGCGTGCAAGGCAAAGGCCCTCCCCGCTGTGCTGTCGCTGGCCTGAGGCTGGGAATATGAAGGCCCGGGCGTGGGTCCTGCTGGGACGCCCCAGGCTCTCCCAGGCGCCCCTATTCACCACCGAGTGCTCAGCCGCCCTTGGAGGCGGGGCGCTGGGGCTAGCGTGGGGGTGCGCCCTTGGGGCTAGAGGCGGGGTGGGGTCTGCGGAAGGCCCCCGTGGTCAGTGAAGCTCCAGGGGTGGGGTCCTGGGTGCAGAGTGGACAGTGGGGGCAGCCGGTGTCGGGGAGCTCCCGGAGGCACAGGGGCCACCCCGTGACGAGCCTGCTGGGGTCCCCACGCAACCAGCCGCATGACTGGGGGACCGTGGCGGGACCGTGGCCGGGGACCGTGGCGGGGACCGTGGCCGGGGACCGTGGCGGGACCGTGGCGGGGGGCTTTGCTTCTGCCCATCTGGACGGGCTGGCAGGTGAGGACAGGGCCCATAGCACCCCAGTTCACAGGGAGGGCCCCTCATCTCTCCTGTCTCCTGGGCCTCCCCTGCTGGCCACCTCGCGCTGGGCCTGTCCTCAGGGGCAGGGGCCAGGCCAGCACCGCTGCGCAGAGCCAGTAGGGGGCGCCCGTGCCACGCCCAAGTTCGCTCCGCTGAGCCCAGGCTCGCTCCTTCCTGTGTGGGCCCTGGGGCTCACACCTCCCCCTGGAAGCCCTCAGGGGTCCTCGGGGGCTCCTCCCACCCTCTCTCCAGCCGGAACCCCTGTGTCATGACGGTCACGCTGGGATCTCCCGCTGGGAGCGGGTTTGGCCTCCTGTGCCCTGGGCTGGGGGAGATGGGCAGGGAGCAGGGTGCCCTCCGCCAGCCCCTCACTGCCAACCCTGGAGGGCTGCCCGGGAGAGGCCTCCTATCCCTGGGCGGGGGAGGGCCGGGCCCCTGACCGCAGCTGCTGCAGGTGCTTGTGTGGGTGCGGGGTTCGGGTCCCCAGGGGCTGTGGGGAGGGGGCTGGCAGCCAGCGTGGGGTGTGGAGTCCGGTCAGAGGCTTCTTTGGGGGTCCGGGAGCGGGAGTGGGGCGGGGCTGAGTGAGTGGTGGGCTTACGGGGGTGTGGTTCTAGCGCTCAGCCACACTGGCCCAGATTCCTCCTCGCTCCCTTGCTGGCCTGCCAGGCCGGTGGTCCAGCCCCCTGCCCTTCTCCACGTCCCTCTAGAGGGCCCTCTCAGCTCTCCAAGCAAGGCCCCAAGGGGCCTCCTTCAGGGAGTCCGCCTAGATTTCCCAGCCGGGCAGCCCCTGTGTCCTTTCGAGTTCCTTCTCCTGAAGGCAGCCCCCTCCTCACGTGAGGGCCGGCGGCTCCCCGCCGCTCACAGCCCCCTGGGGCTGACAAACCCCGTCGGAGAGGGCACTGATGTCTTGAACACACCATGCGGGTCTGCACGGGCAGTAAGGCTGCCCCCGTCTCGGCAGCGCTGGTCACGGCAGGCTGAGAGGGTGCGTGGACCCCGGTTAGGACGGGCAGAGCAGGAACCACCGGTGCCGGCGCTGCGGGAGAAGGGGCCCATTCACTGCTGGTGCCGGTGCCGCTGGGAATACACCCGGGGGCTGGAAAATGCGCCGCAGAAACTCCGCCTGCACGTCTCTGCTCAGCAGCGCTTAGTCACCATAGCCAGACTCTGGAAACAGGCGACTGGATAAAAGAAACTGTCCTACCGCCACAGAATGGAATACTACGCAGCTGTCAGCAAAAGCACAGTCATGAAATGTGCCTATAAGTGGATGAGGTTTACGCTGAGTGAAATTAGCCAGAAGGAAAAGGACAGACGTAGAATGACTGCGTTCATTGTAGGATATTAAGAATTAGTATGAGACTAATATCCAAGGCCAGGCCGAACAGGGACCAGGCCGACTTGCCAGTGGTTAGAATCTGCCACAAGAGTGTGGGGAGAGTCGGAAACACAGAAAGGGACCTGCCTGTATGCCAATAAATGTTGGGAACGGTGGTGCCAGACTAGACCTGAGCGTTAAATGTAGATACAGGGCCGGAGCGATAGCCCAGCGGTAGGGCGTTTGCCTTGCAGCGTGCCGGCTGTGCCGGCCTGGGTTCGATTCCCGGCATCCCATATGGTCCCCCGAGCACCGCCAGGAGTGATTCCTGAGTGCAGAGCCAGGAGTAGCCCCTGAGCATTGCCGGGTGTGACCCAAAAAAAGCAAAAAAAAAAAAATGTAGATACAGGGATATACAAGATAACTCCTAAGTGTATGTATTGCGCGCGAGTGTGAAAAAGAAGGGCACACAGCGCAGGGAGAGAGCGAGAGGGAAGGAAAGAGAGAGAGCGGGAGAGAGAGGAAAGAGAGAGAGAGAGCGGGAGAGAGAGAGGAAAGAGAGAGAGAGTGGGAGAGAGAGAGGAAAAGAGAGAGAGCGGGAGAGAGAGGAAAGAGAGAGAGAGGAAAGAGAGGAGGAAAGTGCAGATGTGGAGGCAGGCTGGCTGGGGCTGGGGGATCTGGGGACGTTGGTGGTGGGAAATGTGCCCTGGAGGAGGGCGGGTGCGGACCCTGCGTGCCTGAAGCCCAGTCATGGGCAGCTTTGATACAGAAACCAAACAGGCAGGGTGGGATGGCGGAGCCCCTGGACGGCCGGACCGGGTGCCTGTGGGAGCCGTTCTCGGCCTTCAGGGTCCTGCCCGCTGCCCCACGCCCGGCAGCAGCTCGGGGCTCGGCGCCCTCCTGTCCTCGCCCGGGCGGGCTTTTTGGAGACAGGCGAGGGTGGTGGGTGGTGGGGGACGCTCACGACGGTCCTCAGACCCCAGCAGCAGGTGCCATGACGCCGCAGCTTGGTTGCCAGGTAACGGTAGTGCGCCATAGCAACGCGGAGGCCTTGCCAGAGGAGCGGGTCCCCCCACGTGCAGCCTGGAGGGCGAGGGGGCGGCGACGGGGCTTCCCTCCTCCCCTCCACGCCCCCAACTCTCTCTGGGGGCCTGGGCAGGGATCTGGCTCTGCCCACCCCCTCCCCGTTCCCTGCTCCCTCAGCCTCGGTTTCCCCCACCTGTGGTGTCCTGTGACAGCTCCTGCCCCCAACTGACCAAGTGTCTCCTGCTAGGGGCTGCGCAGGGCAGGTGAGGGAGAGGAGGGGGCCGGGTGTGGCCAGGATGGGGTACAGCAGGTTCTTTCCTGGCCTCAGTTTCCCTGGGTCCCTCCTCGGCCCCTCCGTGGTACTGTGAGACCCTGGACAGGAGCTGGGGACCACTGGGGTCTGTCCTTGGCGTCTCAGCTCGCTCTGACCCAGCCTTGCCCGGCCATCAGCAGGCCCCAGATCTCAGCCGGGATATGGGGGTGCAGGTCCCACAGCTGATGTGGCCCCCACCTCGCTCCTCGGTCAGCTGTGCTGTGTGACCCGGCTGGGCTGCCCGCCTCTCTGTGCTGTGTGACCCAAGTTGGGCCCTGCCCTCTCTGTGCTGTGTGACCCGCTGGGCCCTGCCCTCTCTGTGCTGTGTGACCCGGCTGGGCCCCTGCCCCTCTCTGTGCTGTGTGACCCGGCTGGGCTGCCCGCCCTCTCTGTGCTGTGTGACCCGGTTGGGCCCCGCCCTCTCTGTGCTGTGTGACCCGGTTGGGCCCCGCCCTCTCTGCTGTGTGACCCGGCTGGGCCCCTGCCCTCTCTGCTGTGTGACCCGGCTGGGCCCCGCCCTCTCTGTGCTGTGTGACCCGGCTGGGCCCCCGCCCTCTCTGTGCTGTGTGACCCGGCTGGGCCCCGCCCTCTCTGTGCTGTGTGACCCGGCTGGGCCCCCGCCCTCTCTGTGCTGTGTGACCGGCTGGGCCCTGCCCTCTCTGTGCTGTGTGACCCGGCTGGGCCCCTGCCCTCTCTGTGCTGTGTGACCCGGCTGGGCCCCCTGCCCTCTCTGTGCTGTGTGACCGGCTGGGCCCCGCCCTCTCTGTGCTGTGTGACCCGGCTGGGACCCGCCCTCTCTGTGCTGTGTGACCCGGCTGGGCCCCTGCCCTCTCTGTGCTGTGTGACCCGGCTGGGCCGCCCCCTCTGTGCTGTGTCCTTGTGAATAATGAGCCCAGAGTTCAGCTTGGGGCAAGGCCTCTGTTTCCCCATTTGCGTCCGAGGGTCAGAGCAGGTGGGCGTCCATTGCTGCTGGGCCCCAGGTCCTCTTTCCCAGCCTGTTGCTCACCCGGGTTCCTGCTGAGGGGCTCTGGGGCAGGGGAGAGGGTCAGACTTCCCAAACCCTGCGTGGGTGGCGTTTGGGGGGGGTCCCCTGAGACGAGGATGATAGAGGCTGCCTCGTCCTTTATGCGTCGCCATGGAAACCTCCTACGACCCTGCAATTGGGTCGTGGGGGCGCGGCACCCAGGCTGCTGGGGGTCAGCGTTGCTCAGACGGAGGGTCAGCCCGGCAGGACCCCGAGGCTGGGCCCCCCACCCAACCAACACAGCTGCACTGACCCCCCAGCCCTGCGCCCGGCTCAGAGGCTCCGGCTGCTCCGGATCGGGATGGTGGGAAGGTCGGACCCTCCCCCAGGGTCCTGCAGCCTGAAGGGAGCGCGGCAAGGCAGAGCCCAGGGCGGACCACCCAGCCCCTCAGCTGCCCGCCCCGACCCCAGCCCTGTTAGACCTGCAGCAGCCCGTCCATCCCCCTCTGACCCCTGCTGACCCCTGTGACCCCGCAACCCCCCAGCCCCGGCCTCACCCAGCCTGTGAGGTGGCGCCCTGGGCCCTCGGCCCGGCTGCCACACGAGCTCCCCGTCCCTGCCCCTACAGCGACTCACGGGGTCACTCACGTCGGGACACCTGACCTGGAGTCCCAGGGACACAGTGATCGCCCAGAAGGGACACTTGCTCCTGGACCCCAGGGCGGGAGAGGAGGGGCCGGTCTCAGACCTCCCCTGTCCCTTCCCAGGAGGAGAGATTGTCCCCTAATGATCACCTGAGGCCAGGCCCACTCCTCTCAGCTGCCGCCACATCTGGGCTGTGTGCGTGCACTGGGCACTGAGGGGTGTGAGTGTGCGTGTGAGTGTGGGTGTGAGTGTGGATGTGAGTGTGGGGGTGAGTGTGAGTGCAGGTGTGAGTGTGGGTGTGGGTATGAGTGTGGGTGTGAGTGCGGGTGTGGGTGTGAGTGTGGGTATGAGTGTGGGTGTGAGTGCGGGTGTAAGTGTGGGTGTGTGTGGGTATGAGTGTGTGTGTGGAGTGCGGGTGTAAGTGTGGGTGTGGGTGTGAGTGCAGGTGTGAGTGTAGGTAATGAGTGTGGGTGTGAGTGCAGGTGAGAGCGGGTGTGAGTGTGACTGCGGGTGTGAGTGTGGGTATGAGTGTGGGTGTGAGTGTGGGTGTAAGTGTGGGTGTGAGTGTGAGTGCGGGTGTGAGTGTGTGTGAGTGTGGGTGTGGAGTGCGGGTGTAAGTGTGAGTGTGAGTGCGGGTGTAAGTGTGGGTGTGGAGTGCGGGTTGTGAGTGTGGGTATGAGTGTGGGTGTGAGTATGGTGTGAGTGTGGGTGTGGTTGTAAGTGTGAGTGTGGGTGTGAGTGCGGGTGTAAGTGTGGGTGTGAGTGTGGGTGTGAGTGTTAGGGTGGGTGTGGGTAAGAGTGTGGGTGTGAGTGCGGGTGGGAGTGTGAGTGTGGGTGTGAGTGTGGGTGTGAGTGTGGGTGTGAGTGTGAGTGCGGTGTGAGTGCGGGTGAAAGTGTGGGTGTGAGTGGGTGTGAGTGTGGGTGTGAGTGTGGGTGTGGAGTGTGGGTAGGAGTGCGGGTGTAAGTTTGGGTGTGAGTGGGGGTGTGAGTGTTAGTGTGGGTGTGGGTATGAGTGTGGGTGTGAGTGTGGGTGTAACTGTGGGTGTGAGTGTGGGGGTAAGTGTGGGTGTGAGTGGAGTGCGGGTGTGAGTGCGGGTGAAAGTGTGGGGTGAGTGGGTGTGAGTGTGGGTGTGAGTGTGGGTGTGAGAGCGGGTGTGAGTGCGGGTATAAGTGTGGGTGTGAGTGCGGGTGTAAGTGTGGGTGTGGAGTGCGGGTGTGTGAGTCTAGGTGTGATTGTGGGTGTGATTGTGGGTGTAAGTGTGGGTATGAGTGTGAGTGTGGGTGTGAGTGCGGGTGTAAGTGTGGGTGTGAGTGCAGATGTAAGCGTGGGTGTGAGTGTGGGTGTGAGTGCAGGTGAGTGTGGGTGTGAGTGTGGGTGTAAGTGTGGGTGTGAGCGCAGATGTAAGTGTGGGTGTGAGTGCGGGTGTGAGTGTGGGTGAGTGTGGGTGTGGGTGCGAGTGTAAGTGTGGGTGTGAGTGCGGGTGTAAGTGTGGTGAGTGTTAGTGTGGGTGTGGGTATGAGTGTGGGTGTGAGTGGGTATGAGTGTGAGTGTGGGTATGAGTGTGGGTGTGAGTGTGGGTGTGAGTGTGGTTGTAAGTGTGGGTGTGAGTGTGAGTGCGGGTGTAAGTGTGGGTGTGAGTGCAGGTGTAAGTGTGAGTGGGGGTGTGAGTGTTAGTGTGGGTATAAATGTGGGTGTGAGTGCGGGTGTGAGTGAGTGTGGGTATGAGTGTGGATCTGAGTGTGGGTGTAGATGTGAGCGTGGGCTGGATCAGGTGTGTGTGTGTGAGTGTGGGTGTGAGCGTGGGTGTGAATGCAGGTGTGAGTGTGGGTGTAAGTGTGGGTGTGAGTGCAGGTGTAAGTGTGGGTGTGAGTGTGAGTGTGGGTGTGACTGAGTGGGTGTGAGTGCAGGTGGGAGCGTGGGAGTGAGTGCAGTTGTGGAGTGGTGAGTGTGGGTGCGGGTGTGAGTGTGTGTGAGTGCGGGTGTGATTGTGGATGTGAGCGTGGGCGTGAGTGCAGGTAGGGGCATGCAGGTGTGCCTGATGTGCATGTGTGTAGAGGCATAAGCAAATGTGTGAGGCAGGAGGTTATGTACACGAAAAGCCTGGAGTATCACCTCCCATAGAGCAGCCCTGGGTATCACCTCCCACAGAGCAGCCCTGGGTATCACCTCCCTTAGAGCAGCCCTGGGTATCACCTCCCACAGAGCAGCCCTGAGTATCACCTCACCTCCCACAGAGCAGCCCTGGAGTATCACCTCCCATAGAGCAGCCCTGGAGTTTCACCTCCCACAGAGCAGCCCTGGAGTATCACCTCCCACAGAGCAGCCCTGTAGTATCACCTCCCATAGAGCAGCCCTGAGTATCACCTCCCACAGAGCAGCCCTGGAGTATTACCTCCCACAGAGCAGCCCTGGAGTATCACCTCCAATAGAGCAGCCCTGGAGTATCACCTCCCACAGAGCAGTCTGGAGTATCACCTCCCACAGAGCAGCCCTGGAGTATCACCTCCCACAGAGCAGCCCTGGAGTATCACCTCCAATAGAGCAGCCCTGGAGTATCACCTCCCCACAGAGCAGTCTGGGTATCACCTCCCACAGAGCAGCCCTGGAGTATCACCTCCCACAGAGCAGCCCTGGAGTATCACCTCCCACAGAGCAGCCCTGGAGTATCATCTCCCCACAGAGCAGCCCTGGAGTATCACCTCCCCTAGAGCAGCCCTGGAGTATCACCTCCCATAGAGCAGCCCTGGAGTATCACCTCCCCCAAGAGCAGCCCTGGAGTATCACCTCCCCAAAAGCAGCCCTGAGTATCACCTCCCACAGAGCAGCCCTGGAGTATCACCTCCCACAGAGCAGCCCTGGAGTATCACCTCCCATAGAGCAGCCCTGGGTATCACCTCCCACAGAGCAGCCCTGGAGTATCACCTCCCATAGAGCAGCCCTGAGTATCACCTCCCACAGAGCAGCCCTGGAGTATCACCTCCCATAGAGCAGCCCTGGAGTATCACCTCCCACAGAGCAGCCCTGGAGTATCACCTCCCACAGAGCAGCCCTGGAGTATCACCTCTCACAGAGCAGAGCTGGAGTATCACCTCCAATAGAGCAGCCCTGGAGTATCACCTCCCCCACAGAGCAGTCTGGAGTATCACCTCCCCACAGAGCAGCCCTGGAGTATAACCTCCCATAGAGCAGCCCTGGAGTATCACCTCCCCAAGAGCAGCCCTGGAGTATCACCTCCCATAGAGCAGCCCTGGAGTATCACCTCCCACAGAGCAGCCCTGAAGTATCACCTCCCATAGAGCAGCCCTGGAGTATCACCTCCCACAGAGCAGAGCTGGAGTATCACCTCCCCACAGAGCAGCCCTGGAGTATCACCTCCCACAGAGCAGAGCTGGAGTATCACTTCCCCACAGAGCAGCCCTGGGTATCACCTCCCACAGAGCAGCCCTGGAGTATCACCTCCCATAGAGCAGCCCTGGAGTATCACCTCCCACAGAGCAGAGCTGGAGTATCACCTCCCCACAGAGCAGCCCTGGAGTATCACCTCCCCTAGAGCAGCCCTGGAGTATCACCTCCCACAGAGCAGCCCTGGAGTATCACCTCCCATAGAGCAGCCCTGGAGTATCACCTCCCACAGAGCAGCCCTGGAGTATCACCTCCCACAGAGCAGCCCTGGAGTATCACCTCCCTGTGGAGTCCGGCTTCCCTCTGGTCTTGTTTCTCAGCATGGGCTCAGGAACTTCCCAGAACTGAAGGCCGAGCCCTTGGCTGCTCTCCTCATTCCTGGGCACAGGTGGGCGCGGGAGGCCTGGGGCGGCCGTGCACAGGGTCTCCAGGGGCCCGCCCCCACTCAGCCCCTGCCGCAGGGGCTCCGTCTGCCCAGCTGCCCCCCCAGCCTCCCCCACCTGACTCTTCTGCTGCGGCACACGCCAGCCCGCGCAGAGGCTGGCCGAAAGGACCCTCTGCCCGACTCCGGCTCGCTCTGGGTGGGGCTGGAGCGTGTGGTGGGGGCTGCCGCCCACCCCCTCGGGGCACTCCAGGGCTCAAGCAGGACGTCGCTTTTTGTTTTTCTATTTCTGCTCCGTGGGGCACAGCCAGCACCGCTCAGAGCTTCCCTCCTGGCTCTGCACTTAGGGTCTCTCCTGGTGCTGCTCGGGGGACCCCATGGGAAGCCGGCGACAACCCGGGCGAGCCTCGTGCAAGGCCAGTGCTCCTGGCCGTGAGTCTTGGCTGCTCCTGGCTGTGCCGTCTCTGCTGCTCCCTGGCTGTGCCGTCTCTGCTGCTCCTGGCCTGCGTCTCTGCTGCTCCTGGCCTGCGTCTCTGCTGCTCCTGGCCTGCGTCTCTGCTGCTCCTGGCCGTGAGTCTTGGCTGCTCCTGGCCTGCGTCTTGGCTGCTCCTGGCTGTGCGTCTCGGCTGCTCCTGGCCGTGCGTCTCGGCTGCTCCTGGCCGTGCGTCTCGGCTGCTCCTGGCCTGCGTCTCGGCTGCTCCTGGCTGTGCCGATGTTGCTTTTAAATCTGGCGCTTCCCAACGCTCTTAGGCTGCCCCCAGATTCCAACTGCTGAGAGGCTGCAAGGACCAGGGTGTGCAGGGGACTGGGCGGGCGAGAGAGGAGACCCCGGCTATGGCTGATGCCCAGGGGAGCTGGCAGGGGCTAGGTAGGCACAGGGACAGGGTCTGTGTCTCTGTGCCCGCAGCCCGAGGCTCCGGGACCTGGAACCTTCCTTCCCACTGCCGGTGCCCAGCTGCCCTGCAGGTGGCCGAAGAGCAAGTGGAGCAGTGGCCGGCGTCCTGGGGCAGTGGCTGGCGTCCCCAGGGCAGTGGCTGGCGTCCCCAGGGCAGTGGCTGGCGTCCCCAGGGCAGTGGCTGGCGTCCCCAGGGCAATGGCCGGCGTCCTTAGGGCAATGGCTGGCGTCCTGGGGCAGTGGCTGGTGTCCCCAGGGCAATGGCGGCGTCCTTAGGGCAATGGCGGCGTCCTGGGGCAGTGGCCAGCGTCCCCAGGGCAGTGGCTGGCGTCCTGGGGCAGTGGCTGGCGTCCCCAGGGCAGTGGCCGGTGCCCCGGAGCCGGCTGGGACCTCGGAGTTGGGAGTCTCTGGGAGGGGCGACACTTCCCCAGGCCGGGCGGAGGGACAGCTCCGAGACACCCGCTTTAATAATATGCAAAGCGTTCTAATTAAAGCCTGGCTCTCCCTTTGAAATCCTAGCAATTACAAAGATGAATAATTGCATAATAAATATTAATTTGCATCATGGTAATGAGGCCCGGGAGGCGTCCTGCTGTTAGCTGAGAATTTAGCTCTTTTCAAGTCCTGGGGTGGCGATGTCTGGGGGCTCCCAGCCGGTGGAACTCAGAGGCAGCTGGAGACCCTCGTTCCTGGGCTCCAAGCTCGCGGAGCCCCCTGTGCGGGGAAATGGTCTCACTGGACATCAGGTCCGGGGGCCTGTTTCCCCAGCGCGACCACCACCAAGCTCGGTGGGCAGCCGGCAGGTGAGAGGGGCTGGGGGGTTTGCTGGGCATGGCTGAGCCTCTAATGTCCCTAAAGCTACTGGAAAATTCCACACCAGGAAACAGGCGCTCGCGGAGACTGGCTTTGGGGT
Organism: Cryptotis parvus; assembly: GCA_021461705.1. Classification (NCBI taxonomy): domain Eukaryota; kingdom Metazoa; phylum Chordata; class Mammalia; order Eulipotyphla; family Soricidae; genus Cryptotis; species Cryptotis parvus. The sequence continues at coordinate 11,895 of JAJIBD010016690.1, read as the reverse complement.
CCCCGTGCGCTTCCAGCTGAGGCCCGGAGCCCCCGGACTCTGCTCCCAGCACCCCTGGGCCCGGCCCGTCTCTCTTCCTCTCTTCCTCACGCTGGGGAAACGGCACTGAGGCCATGGGCGCCTGCCGCCAGCGCCAGCGTGAGCACTGGCCGGCGAAGGGCAGGCAGGAAGCGTGGCTGGCACAGAGGGCACACGCAGGCCCCGCCCGTCTCCGCACGTGGGCACTGGCGCTGCCGTTCTTGTCAGCGAGGCCACGCCCTGGGGCTGGACTCAGAGGGGTCCCAACACAGGCTTGACCCCGGCTGCGGGGCCCGCACCCAGGGGAGGCCATGAGACAGTCAAGACGAAGCCGCTGTGAGGGCCCGCAGGGGGCGGATCAGCCGCCAACCCCGCCTGTGGGGAGGGACGCCAGCTGCCCCCGCTGGACAGCGCGGTCACTAGAGCAGGGCTGCTCCCCCATGCCCGGTGGGCATTGTCACGGAGCCTCCTGGGTCTCCGGCACTGGACAGTGGCCCCCAGGTCCTGGGCTCGCCTCACCACACCCAGGGGGCACCGACCGGGATCTGGGCTTAAACTTTATTTTTAAAACGTTATAAAATTGTTTGCAATACAGTTGTTTTAGGTATTTACTATTCCAACACCAGCCCTCACTCATTTCTTTGTTTGCTCCTGGCTCTGCTCTCAGGAATTACTGCTGCTGCTGGGGCTCTACGGGACGCCGGGGATGGAACCGGGCTGGCCCGTGCAAGGCAAACGCTCCCCGCTGTGCTGTGGCCGGCCCGTCTTTCACTCATTACTTTTCACTAAGGACCAGTCTGGGCAAAGCTGCATCTGGCCTGGGGCCCGGGGTGTGGGGGTGCGGGCGGCACCTGCTCGCCTGCGTGCTTGACGCGTGTGAGGGGAGCACCGGCCAGGGCTGTGCCCTGCTCAATGGGGTCATCCAAACCGCCGAAGCAACTTGGGGCGTGTCCGCGAGCGTCTGATGCGTTTGCGCTTGGGGCTCTCGGGAGCCGCGGCTGTCTGGGCTTGCTGGCGTTTGCTCGCCCGGCCGGGCAGGGCTGGGGCGGCTGCTCTAGGGAGCCTCATTCTGCTGTTCTGGGACCCCAGCCCTGCCTGGCCCAGCGAGCAAACACCAGGGCAGACCCGGGGCTGAACGTGCGGACCCCAAGGCAGGCCCCAGCCCAGCTCCTCCAGGCCTCTCCCTCACCCCCTGGCCTTTGCATTGTCCCTGTCCCCAGCCTTGGAGTGAGCACAGGGTCTGGAAGGCGCCCTGGGGAGGCTGAGGGCCGGGGCTGCGTCCAGCCGTGCCCAGGATTGAGGCGGCCCCTCCCAGCAAAGGTTCTGGACCCGCGGGCGGCCAGGCAGCCCCCAGGCTCTCTGCAGGGGTGGGAGGTGACAGAGGGCCAGGCCGGCAGGGTGGCGACCGGCCACTGCGCGGCCCCCAGCTGCGGCTGCCTGTGATGCTCGTCGTCATGGCAACCGCCCAATCCGTGGAGCCCCGCAGCTGCCCCGCACCTGGCTCTTCTCGCTCCCGCTGGGGCTGACTCATCCCGCTGGTCCCGTGATTCTCCGTGATTCTCCATCCCGAGGCTGGCGCGCAGCGGGAGGAGGGGCGGTGGGGGGGGGCGTCTCCCGACTCCCAGCCTGGACCCCACCCCAGGGGGCTCATCTGGAAGCTAAACCTCGCACCCGCCCCCACCCATGGTGTAGACAGGAGCCCTGGGGTTTGTGGGCCCGAGGCTCTCCCTTAGCCCCACACGGACCCTCAGAGCCTGTGGGCGGCTCCTTCCCTGCTGAGGCAGGTCCCTGCCGGGCGGCCGGTCATGCGTGCTCGGTTCCACAGGGCCCCACGCCACGTTCGCATCCCGCCCGCTCCCCACTCGATCTCACCAGGGTCCTTGGCAGAGGTGAAGCCGGCTGGACCCGGTCAGATTCCAGGCCGTGGCAGCAGGGACCCTTGGTGACCCAGGACTGAGGCACCTCCTGGACTCTCGGCCCCCTGCGGTGCCCTCCAGCCCTGCGTGGACACACCCAGGTGTGCGGGTTCTAACTGCCGCTGGCGCCACCTGAGCCGTGGAAGGACCCAAGGGAGGTGCGTGCAGACGGCCAGCGGCAATCCCCGACACATCACACTGCTCGGTGGCTAAGAGAAGCCGCCCAAAGACTCCGGCCTCTGGGCACTCGGTCACCGGTCACCCAGTCACCGGTCACTCACCGCTTTCACTCCCTCCCTCGCATCCACCCACTCACCCACTCATTCATTCTGACCCTCCTCACGGGCCTGCACGGGACAGTCCCCGCACCCCCCCCCACGCCCTGACTTACACAGCTCAGCTCTGCTCCCTCCCGGCAGCCCCCGAGCTCTCCGCCCCCAAGTCCAGATGTCCCTGGGCCCAGCCTTGGGGTCGAGACTCTCCCCATCTGGCTCCTCCCCGGGAGAGCCTCTGTCTCCGAACTGCCCTTTGAACCCTAAATTCAGACCCACCTGCCGTTTAGGGGCCCCACTGAGGTGAGCCCCAACACCTCCACCGTCTGCAAACCTGCTTCAGCCTAGAGGCCAGAGAGATCGCAGGGTGCCTGGCACGTGGCCACCTGGCTCGATGCCCGACGACATCCCATATGGACCCCTGAGACCTACCAGGAGAGATCCTGAGCACAGAGCCAGGAGCAACCCCTGAGTATCATTGGGTGTGAACCAAAAAGCTAAAACACATGCACGCACGCGCACACATGCACACACGCACACACACGCACACACATGTGCACACACACGCAAACACACACGCACACACGCACACACATGTGCACACACATGCAAACACACACGCACTACACGACACATGCGCATACACATACGCACACTTACATGCACACACACAGCGCATACACATACGCACACACGCATGCACACACACGCACATATGCACGTCGCTGCGCCGCCACACACGGGTGCACACACATACGCACACGCACACGCGCACGCACGCACACACACCCTCCCCCAAACCAGGGCCATTAGGACTTGACCCCAGAGACCCCTCCGGATCCTTCCCGGGACTTGGGTCTGGCCAGCTCCCCACCGTGTGGCCTCTGTCCCTTCTGGGACGTTGTGTCCACTGGGAGCAGAGGTGGGGCCCCTGAGCTGCGACGCTCCTGGTGGGGGCTCCGCGAGGCTCTGGGGGCTCCCGCGAGGCTCTGGGGGCTCCGCGAGGCTCTGGGGGCTCCCGCGAGGCTCTGGGGGCTCCTGCGAGGCTCTGGGGGCTGGCGCGCTCAGGCTTCGCAGCCTCACAGCTGGGACCCCGCAGGGGGCGCAGCACCGTGTCCCAGGGACCTTGGCCGCCCCAGACTGCCGGGAGCCCCCTGTGCCGCGGGATTTAAGCCTAGCAGGAGCCCCGGCGGGGCTGGGGTCTCGGCCCTGCGGGAGGCGACTGACCCCCCTCGTTCCTTGCAGCCTATTTTGGGCGGGCGAGGCATGAATATTTGATCAGGGAAAATCATTTTTCTCCATCAGACTCCGGAGGAGGAGAATAAGCAGCAAGAAGCTCTGGAGAGGGGGGAGGGACCCCCGGTCTGCGGGTGGGGGGAGCAGGCTGAGCCCCTGCCTCAGACGCCTCCAGGGGCCTGGGTCCACCCGCGCAGGGCTGGGGGGAGCCGCGAGGCAGCGGGGAGGGTCAGGGCTGGGCCACTTGACAGGCCGTCTCTGGGGAGGGGGCGGCGTGGGGGGCGTGAGTCTGGGGCCGGCTTTCCAGGACGGGGGGGCCGCCGTGACCCCGAAGTGCTCCCCCTGGGGTTCAGAAGCTCCTCCTGGCATTGTCCCCTGCTGGGTGGGATCTTGGGAGCTCCAGCCCAAGGCATCACAGGAGCCCCCATGGAGCTCGGCAGGGAGCCTCTGCGCCAGACCAGACCCCCTCCCTCTCGAAGACCCTCCCCTTCTCCTCCTCCTCCTCCTCCTCCTCCTCCTCTTCCTCCCTTCTTTTTGGGTCACGCTGGCAATGCTCAGGGGCTCCTCCTGGCTCTGCACTCAGGAATTGCTCTGGTGGTGCTCAGGGGGCCCTGTGGGATGCCCGGATCAAGCCCAGGTTGGCCTTGGGCGAGGCGGACACCCTCCCTCTGTGCTATCGCTCTGGCCTCTTTTAAAGTGTCTTTTTTTTTCACTTTCCTGCTGTGTCTGTCGCCCCTTCCTGGCCATGTGTGGTGTGGGGGCTTCTCGGGCTGGGCTGCGCCCTGACTCATCTCCCAGGTCTCGAGTGAGCCCGCCCTTCGCTGGCAGTGCTGGCACCGTTGCCATGGCGCCCCTCGGCCCGCTGCTCAGACCCAGCGTCTGTTTGCTCCGCGCTGCCTTTGCTCCCTGACGCTCCTGTTCTTTTCCTCCTTTGCCTTTCTTCCAAAATCGCGCACTCCGGTGTTAAATACACATCTGCAGCGGGTGCCTTGCGGGTGCCCCGTGGCCGTCTCTCCCTCTTGGGGCGCACCCTCTGCTCTGGCGTTGGTCTAGGGGGCTGTCCGCGGGAACTCAGGGTGGGCGTGAGTGGGGGGGCCGGGGAAACAGTTCCACCCCTCCGGGCGCGGCCACCCCGAGTGTCCTGCAGGGGGCCCCACGCCGAGGAGGCCCCCACTGTCCCCCACTGTTGTCCACTTGTGTGCCCAGCTGGGCCACGCCTCCCTGGATGGTCTGAGCGGATGGAGCTCAGGTGGAAGAAAGGTCCAAATAAATAAGCCTCCTGCTCGTTCCAAGATGGAGAAGGAGAAACGGAGGGAGGTCAAGGCGGGTGGAAGGGAGAAATACAGCAAAACCCAAATACAGACAGAGGCGGTGTGTCGCGCGGCTGTTTTCCCTAACCAATAAAGTGACAAAACCCCAGCCCGGCCCCAGGAAGGAGCGAGAGACGCAGCGCCCACCTGGCTCTGAAATGAAACGGGTCACAGCAAACATGGTAGAAACGTGAGAGGTCGTGCGAGTGCAGAGCGGCGCTCGGGGAGGCTGAGCAGCCTGGAAGAAATGGAGCCCATTTTCCGGTGCTGGAGCTTCTCAAGACTGAGACGGCAGAGGGGAGAAAGTCTGAACAGACCAATGGCTCAGGCGGGGGCAGAAACAGCAGTGAAACGTTGGCCCCAAGCGGCCGCAGCGACAGCACAGTGGGGAGGCCATTTGCCTTGCACTAGCCAAGCCCGCACCCATAGGGTCATCCCATAGGGGTCCCCCGAGCCTCGCCCCAAGCACAGAGCCCCTGAGCATCGCAGGGTGTGACCCCCAAACAAACGAGTCTCCCCTAACGAAAGGCCTGAGGTCAGATGAGTTGGTCAGTGAGTTATTCCAAGCTCCCGGGCGTCAAAGGAAGAGAGATTCTTCAGAGCCAGTTTCTAGGAGGTGAGCGTCACCTGAGACGTCACACACCAGGGAACAGGGCCAACGTCCCTGAGGAACAGAGAGGGAAGATCCATCAAAGTCTCGTGGAACTAAGTCCAACAGTCCTTAATGGGGGTGTTTTCCCAGGGCGAGGCTGGGCCAGCTGACATGGGCCAACCCACACAATGCCCATATTAAAATCGTAGGATCCCGCCCAGACCACAGCACAGCAGGGAGGGGCACTGGCCTATCCCGGATCCTCTGTAAGTTCCCCAGCACCGCCAGGAGTCAGCCCTGAGCATCACCCGGCGTGACCCAAAAAGTAAACAAAACAAAACAAAACAATGAAAGGATTCTCTCCGTTCACACCGGGAGCACGTGACCAGGCCCAGTGTCCATCTGGGATAAAGCCTCTCAGGAGGGCGGCTCCAGGGGCATCCCCCGTTGACCACCGGCCATAGATGACAACGGTCAATGGCAAACACCTGTGGACGCTTCCCTGAGGTCAGACTCCGGACAAGGAGGTCATTGTGGCTCCGCTCGGCTTAACACGGGTTGGAGCCCACACACCACATCAGGGCAAGGAGGGGGGGAGTGGACGGGAAGGGGGAGTCAGCCCCTGCTGCTTGCCTGCGGCCTGGAGTTATGCACAGAAAGCCCCGGAGACTCTAGATAAGGTTTTGGAAACAATAAAGCACGCAGTGAGTCTAGGAATTTACAGGAGACTGTTTATTGCCAAACGATGACAGAGGAAATTAGAAATGTATATAATTTACAATCTCACCGTGATGCCCCTTGCCAAACTAGGTACCTGGGAATCGACTTAAACAAGGTAAGGACTCACACGAAGAAAGCGGTAAATCACCATGGAAGGAAATAGACAAGGCCCAAGGAAGTGAAGGCGGAGCCTCTGTGGTTTGGGGAGCCAACACCCAAATCGGCCCTGAGAGCCCCTGAGAGCCCCGCAGTGCTGGTGAGCAAACGTGGCTGACATTTTTATGGAGTCATGAAACTCCCCAAATTGCCGGCGAACGAGGGAAGGAAGACGGAGGCATCCCCCTGACTCTTATTTTGGTTTCGGGCCCCACTCACTGATGCTCAGAGTCACTCCTGGCTCTGCGCTCAGGACTTACTCCTGGTGGTGCTCGGGGGACCCCTGTGGGATGCGGGGATGGAACCCGGGTGGGCGGTGGGCAAGGCAACACCCCCCCCCACCTGACGCCGCCTCCCCCCACCCCCGCCCGCTCAGCAGCACCGACTCTGCCCAGGAATGCCCTGTCCTGCCTGTCTGCACTTAGGGGTCTGGGGCAGAGAAACGGGTGCTACAGAGACCTTTCCCGCGTCCCAGGCCGGACTGTCCACGCCTCAGTTCTGGAGCTGACGTCCAGCTTCCTGGCAGCGTGGGCAGTGAGGGTGACCGGTGGGGAACCATGACTGGGAAATGACGTCACACTGTCTTGTCCCTCAAGACGACAGCAAGTGCGGGCAGAAGTGTGGTCAGTGGGGCCCCCTCCGCCCCCGCCGGGCTCCCCCCCACCCCATCCCCCCCTCCCAGCCCCTTCCCTGCCCTTCGGCCCGCCCCCCCGGCCCCTCCCCCATGTCCTGGTGCGAGGCTACAGTGTGGGGAGCACCTGGCGGCTGACCCAGAGGACCGATGCTCGCCCGCTGTCCTGCCCGGGGCACCGGCCACCTGCCGCCCTGTCCAGGCTCCCGTATCCTGTCCAGCGGGGTCGGGAAGTGTGAGGTGCGTCTGCGGTAGCGGGGGGCGAGTCTTGGCTGTGAGAAGTATCTTTAGACAAGAGCATTTATCAAGTGTAATTACTGTGTCAGGAGGGCTGCGAAGGCTCCGGCCGTCCTGATGGGACTAATTTTTCTACATTATCGCCAACTCGCAGGAGCCCAGCAGGAAATAGGCCGGCAGCCTGCGGGGTGGGGGCACCGGGCTGCCCTGCTCAAGCCAGAGTAAGTGTGGGGTGGACCAAGAGGTGCCCCTGGGGGGCAGCGGGCAGGACCTGGCCGAGGCAGGAGAAGCGGCTGAGTGGGGATGGCCGGCTGCCCGCATGGTGCCCGGCTGAGTCTGGGCAGGTGACAGGGCCACATGGTAGCGTTGGGCTCCCCGTCCGCAAACACGGGGCACCTGCTGTCCCACTCCTGGCACTGGACACCACAGACAGGATTACCTCTGTGGGATGGACAGGCAGGTGGACGTGGGCGCAGGCCGGGGAGAGGCCCAGGGAGGAGCCTTGGCGCCCAGCGGGCAGGAGCAGGTCCTGGGAGGCGGCGGGCAGTGCAAAGGCCCTGGGGCATGGCCGGGCCCATGGGTGCAGGAGGGAAGCCCAGCCGCAGGGTCAGGCAGGTCTTAGGCCCCACTGGGCACTGCTGCCGGGCCCGGGAGGCACAGGGACCCCTCCTGCTTCTCTGGAACCGCGTGGGTCTAGTGTGGGCTGCGGAGCCACGGGCGGGGTGAGGTGCCCCTGCTGGCCACCGGGGGGCTCCGCCCCAGGCTCCTGCTCTCAGGACCCAGCACTAAATTGGTGAGTCCCCCTGGCCACAGGAGGGGCTCTGCTTGGCCTGTGTGGCCCCTCCTCCCTGGGCTGTCCCCTGCTGTGCCTGTCCCGCCTGCTCCCTCAGCAGCTCCCACCCCAGGGGGAGGCTACTGCCTGCTCCATCTACAACGCTTGCCCCGTCTACACTGCCTGCTCTGTCTACACTGCCTGCCCCATCTACACTGCCTGCCCCGTCTACACTGCCTGCCCCATCTACACTGCCTGCCCCATCTACACTGCCTGCCCCGTCTACACTGCCTGCCCCGTCTACACTGCAAGCCCCATCTACACTGCCTGCTCCGTCCTGATCCCAGGGGAGCTACTGCCTGCCCCATCTACAATGCTTGCCCCGTCTACACTGCCTGCTCTGTCTACACTGCCTGCCCCGTCTACACTGCCTGCCCCATCTACACTGCCTGCCCCGTCTACACTGCCTGCCCCGTCTACACTGCCTGCCCCGTCTACCTGCCTGCCCCATCTACACTGCCTGCCCCGCGTCTACACTGCCTGCCCCATCTACACTGCCTGCCCCATCTACACTGCCTGCCCCGTCTACACTGCCTGCCCCATCTACACTGCCTGCTCCGTCTACACTGCCTGCCCCGTCTACACTGCCCGCCCCATCTACACTGCCTGCCCCATCTACACTGCCTGCTCCGTCTACACTGCCTGCCCCATCTACACTGCCTGCCCCGTCTACACTGCCTGCCCCGTCTACACTGCAAGCCCCATCTACACTGCCTGCTCCGTCCTGATCCCAGGGGAGCTACTGCCTGCTCCATCTACAATGCTTGCCCCATCTACACTGCCTGCTCTGTCTACACTGCCTGCCCCGTCTACACTGCCTGCCCCATCTACACCGCCTAGGCATCTGCGGCTACTGTGTCAGCTGCAGCATTTACACGGGTGTAGACCTCCCACACCGTCTCCACTGCCCACCCTGTCAACACCGCGAAGTTCCCAGACTGATAGTTGCTGCTCCCCTTTCTGAGAGAAAAACATTTCTCAGTGTGTGGCCTGGAAATCCGCCTTCTGTGGGATCAAACAGGAACGGGGGTGAGCCCACACTCGGCTCTGCCCAGCGCTAAGGCTGGGGTCAGGACTCCTTGGGGGCAGGCCCGGTGCCGCCGGCCGCTTTCAGACCCCTGCTGCTGGCCCTGGCACCACCCGCACCTTCGGGGTCCTGAGCCTGGAGTGCAGGAGAGGAGTAGGGAGAGGCCAGGGCGGGGGGGGGGCCCGCCGGGGGCCCAGAGCACCCGCCTCACTTTGGCATTGTCTGTCCAGCAGGGGCAGGACAGCCCTCCACACTCAGGGCCTGCTTCCTGCTGCCGGGCCAGAAGCAAACTAGGGGGACAGAGGCCCACAGGCAGGGGAGGGCGCTGGGGCAGAGCACCCCGTCACAGCCGCTGCCCTCTGACAGCCGCAGTGCCCACTTCAGGGCCCTCCAGGCAGGAGCTGCTGGGCTCCTGTTGTGTGTGGGGGTCCGAGAACCTGCCCAGTAAAGCTCAGAGAGACAGGAAAGGGGCGCACGTGGGGCCGGCGAGGCACCAACTGCCCGAGGCTTAGGGAGGAGCTGCAGCCCCTTCCCCGGCTTCCCGTCTGGCAGATCTGGGGTGGGGGGTTGCCCAGTTCCCCATTTCTAGCAATTCCAGCCCTGCTGGTCGAGCCGCAGCCCCTCTGGGACAGTGGAAGAGAAAGGGGGTGTTGGCCTGGGCGGCGCTGACTCAGGGCCACTCACCAAAAGCTGGACACCGGGCGAGTTGGCAGGGACCTCACGCCCGGTTCCCCTCCAGGCTCCAACCTGAGCCTGCCCAGCTGTCGGGAGCAGCTGGGGTCCCCGACAGTGTCAGGGCAGAAGTTCTCTTCTACCTCCGAGGCTGCTGGGGAACGGATGAAAACTCATGAGTCGGCCCAGTTCCAAAAGGCTTTTAATAGTCCAGAAGCTCCACCACCGCAATCCAATGTAATAGCTCTGGTCAGAACTTAGACCATCCACCAGAGCCCAAGTCTCCTGCCAAAGAGGGTCCCACCAGAGAGGATCCTGCCAAAGCGATGCAGGACCTCAAGTCAGTCCCCTTATACACAAAAGTAATCCTAACTTCAGGGAGGGTCCTTCAACAAAGATCAACTAAACAGCTTCTAGAGAGTGGAGGAGTGTAGAAGGGGCGGTCCATGCCCTACTACAGGAATAAACAAAGGATTATGCCAAGGACTAATTCCTTCCTCCCGAGATTATCTCATGTGAAACGCTGGACAGAGAGAGGGGGCCGGTATAAAGTAATACATCTCAATTTCATGGGCTTCATGTAATCTGGATGGTATCTACAAGGTCCTTCTTATTTGTTATCTGCTCCAGGGTGATTCTGAGTATCTTGTTCTCCAGTATACTGAAAGGGTCACACTCGCCTGCTTGAGGGCAAACTAGTATGATCCCTTACTATAATCTTTTTTTTTTTTGCCTTTTTTTTAGGGTCACACCCGGCAATGCTCAGGGGCTTCTCCTGGCTCTGCACTCAGAAATCACTCCTGGCGGTGCTCGGGGGACCATATGGGATGCCGGGATCGAACCCGGGCCAGTACTGGCTGGCTGCATGTAAGGCAAATGCCCTACTCGCTGGACTATTGCTCGGTCTCTAATCTTAAAGATAGTCTCAACGTGAGCCAGGGTGGTAGCCTCCTGGTAAATTCTAACTGTCCCACGCTGGTTGCAGTGGGTATAAAGAGAGGAGCTGTGCCCAATCTAGAAAACATAGACGTCCTAGTAAATATATAATAAGTCAGAAGTTACTCATTCAGAGTCAAGGTGACTTCTGTAACTGCCCACGCCTCCATCAGTGCTTACACAGAAGAGAGGTCTCATTACATGAACCCTGGCTTAAGAACATGTTCTAGCTCAAAGTATAATTAGATTAAACTGCACAGACCCCGAGCTGCTAACCAGGCCTGTCACCAACAGCTGCCAACTTTCAGCCTCCGTGAGGGTGTCCTGGCAGGAGGGCCCACCTCCGGCTCTGGCCACACACTGTCCGTGTGCCTACGGCTGTGGCTCCATTGCTGGGCAGGGCACGGGGGCCTGGGAGGCTGAGCCGTCAGCAACACGGGCCTGGAGTCCTTATCACGCGCGTGGCTGGCCCTGAGTCTGTACCTCCAGCCTCTCTGCGGCTTTTTCCCCTTTGGATTGTTTGCTTTTTGGTCACACCTGGTGATGCTCAGGCGCTTACTCCTGGCTCGGCTCAGGAATTACTCCCGGCAGTGCTCGTCGAGGGCCCATATGGGATGCGGGGATCGAACTGCGTGCAGGCAAACAAACGCTCTCCCTGCAGCACCGTCCTGCGGTGCCGTCCTGCGGTGCCGTCCTGCGGTCCTGTCCTGAGGTGCCATCCTAAGGTGCCTTCCTAAGGTGCCTTCCTAGGGTGCCGTCCTGTGGTGCTGTCCTGCGGTGCTGTCCTGCCAACAGACTCCGGACTCCGCCTCTTCACCCCCGTCCACCTCGGGCAGGGGAGGTTTCCTCTCTGGGCCTCAGTGTCCCCCTTTGCGAGGGGCCCGGGCGGTGTGGGGTGAAGCCTGTGCCGAGCCGCCACTGTCCGAGAGGGGCTGCCGTGTGCGCAGCTGAGATAAAGCCCTAGAGAGTCCCCGCGGGAGGCAGGCTGGCCCCCCTCCTCTCACCTCGCGTCCCCTCCTCCGCGCAGCTGGTGGGATAATCGCAGCTCGGCGCTGACAGCAAACACGGGCTCCGGGCTCTGCCGGGACAGCTTCTAATTGGCATTGAAAAGGAGCGTCCTGTCGCTGGGCGCTGTGGCTCTTGGTGACAAGCCGTCACTGCCTTTAACAAGCCTGGCTGTGAGCGGGCTGTGAGAGGGGCCCGCCCGCCAGGCCAGGTGTGGGATAATTGCGTCCTTTGAAAAGGTCACCAAGAGAGACACTCATGGGGCCTTCCCTGACTGTCCAGCAAGAGACACAGCTCAGGGACTGGTCACAGCCCTGTCCTTGGGTACCCCGGCC